>DWRA01004270.1:0-11035 GCA_018250295.1 Spathilepia clonius
CTGAGGACTAAGTTGGAATGCCTCGGATAAGTCAGTCTCCTTTACCAAAACCTTCAAACCAGAAGACAGCAGCGCTTGACACTGCTGTTATTAGGCTGAAATAGATGTAGCGGTGGTGCTGCCGGAGTCGAACCTCAAAGAGTTCTACCACCTTTAAAAATTTAAAGGAGTTACGAATGTAATATCACCTACACTTAATGCACTCCTCTTGTTTTTACTCTTTTCCACTTTTCGTACGATCAGACCTCAGGCTTCATGTTTTTTTTAAAATATTATTTATAGTAACTAATTAAGAATCACTCTTATTAAAACTTTGGCAATATTGGTCCTTTAGGCCATCCCTGTCCTACATGTTGTTTCTGCTATTAGGAAAATACATTGTTTTATAACAGGTCGCATAAAAGTAAAAAAAACTCAAAGAGAAACTTCCAGGAAAGTACACCATCAGCGATTTTGTTAATATCCCCGGTTCCTTCAGTATCTTAATTCGAAACGACAGCGCACAGTAATAGCAAGATCTTGTTGGTTTTCTGAGAAGTAGGGCGAGCACATGTTTGCAGTAGTAACATTTCAGGATCTAACTACTAGTGATGTTTCCGTTGCCCCATTTATTCGGTGGAATACTCCTGCAGTTCCCGTTTTATGATCTTTGAAAAAAATTATCTGGAATGTATTTTACCTGCACTTTTGGAATTATATTACAGTGATGTTTTTCATTGATCGGTTAGTCAAACAAGAACTTTTATTGCGATTTAAGAAAAATGATAAATGACCATACATATCCAATATCCAATTCATTCAGAACATAAGAAGCACAGCCATGCATCGAAATTTTAATGCAATATTTTTTTCCAATAATTCAGTAACTATAAATTGTCATTTATATTTCTTTCCTTAAGTGCTTAATTCGCCACATGATTCGCACCAACAAACATCTCAGCAGCTAGCAGCTTTCTAGTTGAGTAGATTTTCTCAGAAATAGGGCGAGCAAATGTTTGAACTAGTAACATAACATCTTGGGCTCCTACTATAGTGATATTGATGTGTACGTTGACCTATCAATTCGCTTGTACGCTTCTAGCTTCTACTTCCTATAAAGCTCATATTTCTATGCATTTTTACAAGATATAAAATGGCTGCTCTATTTACTCTGTCCTGTTTATTCAATGATTACATGCTTGATTACAGATTTGCATGTTCACTTTTCATAATTTTAATAGTCTAACTCTTCGTATGTGTAAATGCCCAACATTTATTATATTAACTTCATACTATGATTTATGTCGTATTGTCTACCGTACACTTTCAAAATTTTACACTTTAGGTCATCTCTAGTTGTTTTGCCACTCCTTGAACTTACGTCGCCCACACGTTGCAGGGGGCATTAAATACACGCTTGCAAATGGCGGAACGGAGACGGAAATTTCATAAAAGCAATACGACTCCACTAGACTGAATTCAATCGAATAACAGAATCTGGTAGATCTGGTAATTGCCCGCGCTCCATTCACGTATTGCCCGCTCGTTGACGCCACGTTGTCCACTAGTGAGTGATCGCTTGATTCTGAATAGTTAAATTGGATCGAGATGGTAGTACCGATAGTGTGCAGTGGGCTTTATCGTGCATTTGCAGCGACCCTCAATTTTATCCACATTTCAATTTGTGTTTTATGTCAGCTCCGCATTATGTAGTCCTTATGTAATTCTTGGTTGCGAGAATATTCGTTTTATTTTCGAACTAGTCGGGTTGTTAAATTTACAGCACTCGGAGCTCATTATTAATTCGCGAGACGGGCCCGTTAATGTGCGACTGTTCTCAAAGTTGGTTCCGTTTGTACTCGCTGGCCGCATTCTATTGTAATGGAAATTTTGAATTTACTTACGCGTAATAATCTGAAAAAATGTGGCGGCAACATATCGTAAATTTATTATTTTAAATATTCATGTACGTGTTGATTGTATGAAAAAAATCATTATCACGAAAAATTAGGTTAGGGTGCCACCTAAAAAGCTTAGTGTGTCGGCCTAATAAGCGCAACAACTTATACCAAACTAGAGCAGACGCTACTACTTATCTACATACTTGAAACAAGTGATAGTCATCATAGATTGTTTTATATTTGTTTTCTAATGTTAAATTTATATCCGATACAAGTTATATTGTTAAGGTGGTATAGCAATTTGTGACTTGTATCTCTAGGACTCATTACAGATATATTTGGTCAGCAGCGACCACTTAATATCAGGTAATATACTTAATTCATACTTCAATTCAATAAAAATGAAACAAAAAGTAAAAAAAAATATTTAAAAATATAGAAGCAGCAAACAGCATTCGGTACACCCGATGGTAAGTGGCTACCGCTGACGATGGATATCTGTAAACAACCCCAGATAGTATTACATTTTTACCAGCGATCGAAAAGGAATGCGTTTTCTGAGGACTGGCTATGCTGGAGTTTCTCGGATAAGTAAGCCTCCCTTACCACATTCTTCAAACGAAGGGCTCTACCACCTTCAAAAATTTAACAGACGCCAATTGTACCATTGCCACGAAGCGTCAGATCTGAGTCGAGCCTTAAACAAACTATCCGTCTAACTCCGCTCGCCCGAGATTTATGCCCTCAGCTCGCCCACTCTGCGTCCTGTAATTTTAATCTTGTTTATCGTCCGCGCTCAGGGAAAAATATGCATTCCCTTTGTTTGTCGGATTAGCGCTGAAATTACACAAAAATGTCGCTTTGTTATTTTTCCACAGAAGCGTAAACAATAGGGCCATAATTAAAGGATGTAAAGTGTAGTGATTTTGGAATCACATCTCGCATTTATAAATAGTATATAATCTTAGTTATATGTTCAGTTTTATTGAAAACATTTTTATAGACAACTGAAGAGCGTGACTGGAAAGATAATGAAATGTGTAAACTTACTCATATAGAGATTATATTTTATCCCAAGTAGCGAATTTTGTATATGTTTTATATACACATATAAAATGGGCGAGAAATAGAAAGGCCACCATGAATAAATTTATTATATTCAATTTAATTATTTATGTAAGCCTGATATAAATGTGAACCATGTGTTATTACGTGCAAACGTCCATCATAGTTAAACGTGACCGCTTTCGTGCATGACTATTAGGTAGCTAGCTACTAGCGGGTGGATGATACATTACGAGGCTTTTAAGCTGATTAACTTCTTTACTTTCGTTATAATACGCATCCGTATGAACGCCGCAATTTTCTAATACTTCCTATGTTGTGTTTTTTAAATTAAAAATTCCGTTTACGTACACGACATTTGCACTGCGGTGCTTCGCTTAGGTTATTTATTGTAGTTAAACTTTTTGCAATATTTTGTATCTTATGGCTATTGTAAAATTAAATCGTAATAGTAAAGGTAAAGGTTGTAGGTGTCTTTGAGGTTTGTCTCCGGCAGCACCACCGCCACATCTATTTCTGCCTAATAACAGCAGTGTTAAGCGCTGCTGTCTTCTGGTTTAAAGGGTGTGGTAAGGGAGACTGGCTTATCCGCGGCATTTCAACTTAGTCCTTGTGGGTAGCAATGCATTTATGGTCGGCCCCAGGCAGGATTCTAGTCTTATCTGGGGTGGATTACAAATGTCCATGGGCGGCAGCTACCGCTTACCATCAGGTGGACTGCATGCTCATGTGCTACTCCATCATATAAAAAAAATTTCATTTGTCATCGAAATACTGTGCAGTACATAATATCCCGATGGGTTTCATATGTTAATGTACAAAGTAGCCGATGGATTATTTATCTTACGCAACGTTGGTATTTCTATATGAAAGTGTTTTATGTACTTTCTATTCTGGGAATTTCCCACGGGAAGAAGAACGGAAAATTTATTTTCCTATTCAATAAATTAATATAGGACTAAGCCATAGCAAAGCTTAGCCGGATTTAGCGAGTATTTTATATCTATCAAAAGTATATAAATTATTATACTACGGTAATCTGTTATAACTTGACTGCCTGTTAAATTTCTAAGAACATAATTAATCACTTCTTATCTATTTTAGGGTGACGACTTAATCCCCGACGTACAATACGTTCAGCCGATCTCTCTTTATGGCTTTTTTCCTTTTGGTTATTTCTCCGAAGGTTGGCGTAGTTTTATAACTGGTAAAGGATCCGTAAAGCCACTCACAATGGCTTATGAGGGCGGACTATGTTGGCACCTGGCGTGTATTATGAAATTAAAATTCCACCACGCGAAGGTATGGAAATAGCAAACGGCGTGCACTACGTACACCAGTCACTGTATAAAACATACTTTAATTATAATTAGATTAATATAATTATGTCATTCATCAAAGGTGTGCTTCAATACGTAAAGACTAGGTTTGAAATTGATGGCAACGCGCTTGGAGGGCTCCGGTTGTGTTCGATGGAGAGCCCAGAGTCCTCTGCAAAGTGCTGAGGACGGCCACCGAGGGGTTTTAGTGGGTAAAAATCCCACATAACCCGGTGTCGCTCTCACGGTACCGGGTACCTTTTGAAGGTTTCCCCCGTAACAAAAAAAAAAAAACAGGTTCGAAACTGATGTCCCCTTGCGTTATAATGCACGCTTAAATCAGACAATGTAAACATAAGATATAAATTCAGTTGTTCTGCCCGTCGGTAATTTAGAAGGATTTTCATCCAGAATGTTTACAAAAAACAAAAGTATTCTATAAAATTTCTGCCAGTTTATTTGTCCCATTTTGAAAACCAATTAAAAATAAGAACTTACGGGGAATGGAGTAGTATGTACCCCTAAAATGGTGGCATAAAAATTAACACGTGAGCGGCGTTGTAAGCGGAGGAATAATATATTTATGTGTGTTACCTACATTATTATCATTAGGCGATATTACGATCATAATATTGTATGGCCCCTTTGGTAGGTGTGATCCCATCAAGAAACCTTGCGCGATAAGTTCCAGTAAATTGTCGCGTGTTAAAAGATCATCATTTATAAACAATGACCACTGCCGGCCATCGCACTGCACTTTTTATGGAGTTTTTGTAATATAATATTTAAAAGTTATGAAAACTTTCGTTGTTCGATAGCGGTGATACTATAGCCACACCTGCATACGTATTTTGACGTTTTTACCTTGTAACTGCAGTGTTAAGCGCTTCGCTTTGCTTTCGACTTAGTCTTCAAGGGTACCATCGCGATTGTCATCAACAGGGAGGACCTTAATCCTGTTACAAATTAATTACAGTGTTTATTTTTTGAGGGCAGTGACCGCTAACCATCAAGTGGGGGCATGTTCCTTTGCTACTGCAATTTCGTAAACATAATTTTTATAAGATGATAAATACAGATGTATTTATAGAAAGAAAAGTCCTGACTGATACATCAACGTCCAGCCTTAGACCCTTGGACCAAGAAAGCCGAAATTCTTCAGGGATTGTTCTTAAAATATACGCGATGAATAAGAAAAGAAAGGAGGTAAAAAAGGTTGGAACGTCCGCTATTTTTAAAGCACGCCATGAAAAATTGCATTTGGCGTTCTGGTAACAAATGAAACATCTATTTCACCGTTTTTGAAATTAACCTCTAAACGATTAAGATAGAAGATGGTATTTTTTGTAAAATACAGGTTGAAAGCTTGTATTATTTTGTATTATAATAAACGCGTACGAAGTCGCGGGAAAAACTAGGAATATCATAAAAGAGTATGAATATAAGTACCTAATTATTCAATGGCAAGGATTGTTAAGTTCTAAATCCGTAAAAAGCTTTTACCACGCCGCACATTCAACATTCAGCCATCTCTCCACGGAAGTAATCCGCTATGCAAATACTTCAATATTCTCTCAAAAAATACGAAGCGCCTGATCGGTCGTTTTAGGCTGCACCTGGCATTACTGGGAACCTTTATACTGAATATTGTTTAACGGGTATAGGGCAGGTAGTTTCTCAGAAGCCACCTGTCTTTAGCCACGCGGACTATTGTACTTTATTTTGTTGTACGAAATCGATGCAAATACGATATATTATTGATATTGACTTAGCATTGTGCTACTTTAATTTTAGTCGTCGTCAACCCATTGCAGACTCACTGCTGGGCACGGGTCTCTTTTCTCGAGTGATTAGAGTTTAGGGCATAGTCCATGCGCAGGTCTAGTATGTTTTAATAGACTTCGCACAACATTGAAAACTTTTTCAGAAATCACGATTATTTTCTTCATCGTGTGCATTTAGCAAAAAATTAATTTCTAATATGCACAGCGCTTCGAAAAATTAAATGGCTTTGGATCGAACCTCGGACCGCCCCCGATTGAGAGACCAACTTTCAAACCACTCGGCTATCGCTACAATGTTACTTATTACCGTGTACTTTGTGTTTCGCATATCTAGTATTCTAGTTCAGTCCCTAGCAACAGCGCTATAACGTATTAAAATACTAGGTTTCTGCTCTAAACTCTTGTGTAAACGTTACTACATATTTGAGTTCCAAATTATCGATTATTAAATTATATATGCATGATGTAAATTTTATTCTACATATATAACTCGACTTTAACAAGCTAAATGTCTTACTTAGAAGACTAAGAACGTCGTATTACGAAATTATTGAGCTTCTCACGCAGTTCATTGACCCTATAGATTGACCTACGAGTATGCTCATGAATAATTAGATTCTCTGTCTTCATTCATATGTATAGATTGTTCTTATTTCTTAGATCGTTATGTTATGCGCAATGCGAATATGGACCTTATTATTATTGTTTTTTTATGTGATGGACAAGCGATGATATGTTAGAATAATGAGCGTGCTGTCTACCTGATGATAAGTGACTATCGCCGCCCATGGATATTTGTAATGCACCTCAGACTTAGACTAGAATCCTACCTGAGGTCGACCGCAGATGTGTTGCTATCCATGAGGTCTAAGTTGGAAAGCCACGGATAAGTAAGTCTTCCTTACAACACTCCATAAACTAGGAGACAGCAGCGCTTAACACTGTTGTTATTAGGTAGAAATACGTGTGACGGTAGTGCCCCTGGAGTTGAACCACAAAGGGTTCTACCACCTTTGTGATATACTATACATTACATTTGGATAGTATCGTTCCTACTTGGGAGTTGCCGGGAGTAACCTTGAAGATTTATTTTGATAAACTCATTCTCCCTTCTACGTTAGTTACGCTCGTCAATTACTCGAGATAAGACATGATACCGTTGAAGCTGTCTTCTCTCGTTAAAATTTAACGTTTATGAAAGCACTTTCAGTTTGATAAAGACTTCGTCGCGAAGCTTGAATACCTACTTTGCTTGAAATTTTCAAAATTCGTTTCACGTTACTTAAGATATTCGAGAACGATGAGTTTTATTATTTTATAATGTTTTACGTATTCGATAATTCAACGTGAAAGTTCCATGATCCAACTAACTAAGCTACGAAGTATAGTAACCATAGCTACGAAATCTAACTAGTTTCAATGTGAATTTAGCATGAAGTCGATTTTTTTATACACCTGTAGTAATGAATGAAGATGCTGTTTATCTATTGTTGGAGCGTCATATAGACGTGGCTACGGTGCCATAGTGGCGTGAACAGAGAGTTTTGCCACCTTTAAGAATAAAAGCTAATTTATTTGTCTAGACAAGGTCGTTTTAAAGGTAAACGCCGCAATAAAACACACTTTGCCATCCATTACTTTTATTGACACTTTATACTTAATACAGTGGTATTTTTTTATTTAACACTTATATTTGCGAATAATGCGTGAAAAATAATGACAAGATTCGTTAACGATCTGGATTTACGTCGGAAATTATATTAAAACGAATAAAGAATATTGTAAACTACGTACGCTCCTTATTATTATACAGCTCGGGAGAGTATAAGGATGTTCCGGCAACTAAACATAATAAGGGGGGCGTGCAATCAATCGAAGTTGAGTGTTCTAGGGTAGGGGTTGAATATGTTTTGATACTTGACATGCTCGTAAATCTCTTGCAGTGTAGTGCGGGGCATCTACACGGTGAGTTTATACGAGAGCTTAATTACAGAGTGTACTTAATTATTCGCTCCACTTGATGCGACGTGGCTCGGAGTCGAGTTGTGTAAGGCAGGTGATACACAGCTTAAGGAGTACACTGGTAAATATATTAACGTTTATATGACACGAGCGCGTACTAACTGCCTGAACGAGAAACTAGAGTTTAGTTTAAGGTTTAGTGTACTATAAATGTTGAGTTTAATTACGATAAGAAATGAAAAATATATAGAAAGTTTTAATAACAATTTGTGCTTTACTTTGGGAATGCCTTAAATACATATTTGATATAATAAATATGTTGGAATAACCATTCATCATATGTTCGATATAATAACGTTAATAATATAGATGTTATAATTTTTTCAAGTTATATTAATTTATATTAAAAGTGGCCACTGTCGCCTGCGGACGTCTGTATCCAACCTTAATCTTAGATAAAATTAAAGTTCTACTTGAGTAAAAGAATAAGTTGAAACACCTCGGATAGGTAAGTTCCTTGCGACACCTTTCAAGTCAGAAAACAGCAGCGCTTAACACTTAACACTTAAGTCTGTAGGTTACCTATTTTTTTTTACTTAAGTATCCTAAGTAGCCAAAGGCAGAAAATGTAAAATTGCGTTAAACTTTAAATACAATACATCTAGATGAGTTCTCAGCTTTAAGCAATATCTACATAGGTGCCTCGGGACTGTCTGTGTATGAAGGTGCTTATATAATTTCGGAGAATCATTACGCGAATGTAATCAACGACGAAAGAGAGCGATGTACTCGCTTTGCGCCAAGACTTGTTTATTTGTGGTAAATGTTTCATATAAATTTGTACGTAAGATTGTGCGATTTGTGTATAAGTATTGGTTCATACTAGATTTTGGCCCCCGGTTCTGCCTTTGTTTGTTTTTATGGATCGAATGTTATTTTGCGGTTAACTCTTTAAATTGTCATATTTATTTTTAATGATGTTTCATGAAAATGAGAAGCAAAAAAATACTCATGCATTTTTTATGTAATGTTTATCGAAGAATTTAATGAATAATATTATCTATACCTTCCATTGAAGCTGACATAATAGTTTTATTTAAACGTACCGCTTACAAATATTTATGCTTTAATAAACGACAATCACATAACTATAGAGGGAAAATCTTTACGACTATGTTTTGATCTGTTGTATCACGAGATCGTAAAGGCCGGAGTAAATTATTAATGGTTCGTCCGAGCCATTCATATCTTCATTCAGCCCCGCAACCGCTGGGACGGAATAAACGACTTGTGAAATCAACGCGAAAGTATATAAGATTTTTTATAGCTAACAACCTCTTAAATAATATCACTCGCGGTACCGTATTTATGAATCGCGTAAGGTTATGTGTCGTCAGATGGCTCTAAAAGGTATTTTCAGTATAAGCTCACGCCCAATTTACGTCCAATGTATCAAGGGGAATGGCCCCGAAAATGTAAGCCCCGGTATTATTAAAATCTTTAAAGGCTCCGCAGGCGAAATTATAGCTTCGGAGTGAGCGGCTATATAATGATAATTTGTTAGGTATTTTAGGGCTTTAGGTCTGTTTGAACATTTTAGAGAACTCAATATCGCCTACATTTTGCTCTTTTTATGAGAAAATCAGCTGATCCCTGAATTTGTTTTAACAAAAAATGAAGTGGATTAGTATACTCAATAGCGCCTATTTCAAACTAAATTACTATTAATATCCTTAATGTTGTCATTTCTTTCGCTACTAAAATGTAATTAAATCATCTCTTATCAAACTATTAATTTTCTATAACGCTTTATTTTATCTTACCAGGAAATAATTTATCATTACTAAGTTATAGAATCGGTAACTTTTGATGTAATGAAAAAATATTTAAGAGGAAACTATTTAATTAACCAATGTAACTATCGGTCCGAGTCGTAAATGGATTCAGAATAGGGTTAAAAGAAATGGGCTATCACTTAACATATTTTAATTGTAATTTAGGGTGAGATTTTCTAATTATTATAGTAACTTTTTTGAAATAGCTTTAATGTTTGAGATACTATTTTGTATTTATATGTTTTTAATTTATTTTACTTTTTAATTTTATGTAGACTGGTGTTATAAAAAAGTAATTTTCCATTTAAGTCTGTCAGTCTTTTGGTTTGAAGCGTGTGGTAAATGAAACACACTTATCCAAAGCATTCCAACTTAGTCCACAGGGGTAGTAACATCTGTGGGCGACCTCAGGTAAGATTATAAACTTATCAGGGGTTGATTGGGTTGCCACTTACCATCAGGTGGACTGCATGATGGTTTGCTAATTTCATTGTATAAAAAAAAACTTCAAATGATTCTAGTAGACAAAGTGAAACTTAGCTTCCTTTATGTTACTGATAATGAAAAGCTATTTGAAGAGAAACGATCTCATTGCGCGGTGTTACTGCCGGCCGGAGCCGTAAAACGTCCACGGCTGGGCTTGATGGAAATGGACGAGCGCCGGTGTCATCTTAATCACACTTTGTGCTCATACTTACGAATTAATATGTAACTTGGTAGATATTATGGCTAGGATAAAGGTAAGGAAGGTTTTGTTTTACACTAATTGATCTCTGTGGGCGTTGTCCAACCTATCTGTATTATAATATATTGTAAATGATTACATATTTCCTGCATAATAAATATTTTGCGTGCCTAAATTTTTGTGTCTCTTTACCTCTTCTATTGTTATGGTGATCTGTTAAACTGAAAAACATGATTTCTATAATGCATGTAGGGGCTATGGCCTCCAATAATGGATGGCATAAAAGCTCAGATAATTATGCCAGCTACTGTGATGATCGGTGAAATGGTGTCGAAGTCAATAAATCTCAAACAATTAACATGTATGTATGCAAGTATAGCCGGTGGGACCCGTGTCAAAATATTAAATATTCTTATATTAGTACATAATATTTCTGCCTAATAACAACAGTGTTAAGCGCTGCTGTGTTCTGGTTTGAAGGGTGTGGTAAGGGAGATAAACTTAA
>DWRA01004271.1:0-11034 GCA_018250295.1 Spathilepia clonius
CATGCTACCATGTATGTCAATTTTTAACTGACTTCCTTCTACGAAGGAAGAGGTTATCTATTCGTCATGTATATTTTTTGATTGAGTGGGAACTATTCGGAACTTACTTCGAAAGTACGGATTTTGTACGTTTAGAATATATTCTTGTTCCGGTTCCGGTGCGTAGTCGGCACGATTGCGGGGTCCTTTAGCACAGGATATCCCAGTTTGGGCTCCCGTGTCCTTCCTCTTCCTACAAATTATAATAAACATCGCATTTTAAAGTCGTGTCGTAGCGGCTTTTGAATATTAATCGTTAAAATCAAGATAGAATTAGACTATATTTAAATAATTATTATTCAGTAAATTATTTATTTCGAACGTCGCTCCGGTTGTTTCGTAAAAGGAATCTTGTTTTAACACATTTCGCGTAAAAACAAATTATTGTATTATCTTTGTTTTACTCGTTCGAAGTACTATATCAATTTTTATACTTGTCATAAAGGTACAATACTTCACGTGGACTAACATTTAGTTAATATATTGGAATCGATTCTGATGAGACCACGTACAATTATATGTAACTAATGCAAGCATAGCCGCCAGCTAAAACTAGTTTTGTATAAAAAATGACCCCAATGTAACGATCCACTTACCAACACTTACTAATTGACTTTGTTTTCTCAAGGACTGTCTTATCACTTAACTATGTCAATAGAATATAATACATCATTCTAATAAAGTTGATACCAGTACTGTATGAGTGGTATGAATATCGGCTTCTCAAATCGTCTGGGGTTCAAACCCTAACAATGTTTTGGAAGTAATAAGCGTATTAGAAAATAATTCTCCTAAATCAATGGCAAGTAATTGTCTTCAATGGCAAAGGTTCAAATGACGAGTAAACGCAAGTCTAAAATAAAAATAGGCATGTTAACTCTACCAATTTAAATTTGGCCAACGCGGCGTACCATTGCCTACTTCCTCATTCTGTGATACTGGTGCCCAGCAGTGGGTTACTACTACGTCGATGGCGAATACTGTTAGTGACGGGCAATATTAGCAAGAACTACTAGTTCTTTAACTACTAGCTTTTAAATTGTTTTTATCTGTATGTTTACACGAAGATAAAGTTTACTAAAGTGCGGTTAGGTAGACAGGCGCCATGTAAGTGGTCTAGTATGTGTGTCACACACGATCTAGGGCGCGGGCCCGCTCGGCCTTGTGCGATATTTGTGTGTGCACGCATGCATGCGACCATGTGCACGTGATGCTTGTTTATTGCTTTCTGTTCGGTTTTCGCGCTTTACTACTGAACAGAACGCAATGGAACTATTCATCAATACTGCTTTATCAAACTCTTCAAAGTAGACAATTCTATGAACATTGGATATGGAGAAATAGTTGCAGTCATTGATTGTTGTGTTCATGATGTACCCGATGTTGATTCGTCATTAACATTTGATGATATTTAACTGACCCCAAGTATTATATAAATTCTATCTGAGCTCCATCATGGATTCGTCACTGTTTTGTTGATTATGTTACAATGCGTCATATTAATCTTGTAGCTACCCAGTTATTCAAAGTAATCCACCCAATTTTACATGGGCGAAACTATAGTTTCGATAGAGAATTTTGCAGCAGCCTAGCCTCTGAAATTCGTTCGAGAAAAAGGCTTCGGGGAAAAAGATTTCGGAGCCAAACCCCTTCTCTCTATACACACCTATTACGTTTATGCATCTTGGGAAGCTGTTATAAGGTAGATGTAATGGAGCCGGTGCAGTCGGGTCACGAAGAACTACTCCACGTTTATCTATAGCAAAACTGTAAAAAACTGGGCCTACTTCAGGCATGCTGCATGCCGGAACTAAGATCTTTCCAATGAGTCATTGCTCCAATAGGATGTATGGCTGTATGCGTCTCAGGTGCATTCTTTGAAAACGAAAGTTGTTTTGCCTCTCGTGCAAGTGACTCACTTGTTTGCGTGAAATGATGGAAGTTTTCTCATTATTATGCTACTATTGTAATGAATCCGTTGTAAGTACCACGGTTTTGATTTTATTTCTGCAAGAAAAATTTCTAAAACCGAGTCTAATACATTTTCTGTCTATAGTCATTACCGCGATGTTTATAAGCAACCCGTAAAAGGATCGTGGATCACAAATATGATAGAGCAACTAATTTGTAACGCAATTTGTATTAGATTAGTCTGCTTTAATGGGCGCTATAAACGGTAATGTCGTGGTATATCTTCTCCAAGCTATGGGGGATGACGTTTGTGGAAGTGATTATGATATTGATGAATTTTAATTTTCTATGTTTACATTAGTAAAACTGGTTGTACTGTTAAATCATGTATCGCGTGTTTCCTTCGTAGTGGGTTTCTTAGAATCTTGGGGAAGATTAAACCAATTATTTACGAAAGTTTCTTAAAAAGAAGCTGGTGAAGAAAACTTTTTTGTATTCAGACTGTACTATCAACTTCTAGTGTCGCTGTGGTCCACCGGTCTGTGATTTAGAAACGCAGTCCTAGACCAAATATGTTATCAGATCAATTACAATGTGCATTGACCTATGTAGGTCCAGGGCGTGCAAGGTGCGTGTTTACTGTTTACATGGCCGCAGTGACGAATGGCTTGTTTGTGCGCCAGCGTCACGTTATATAACTCAGAAACACACGAACGCACGTTGCGTTCGATAGCGCAGCGTTTTATTGCTTTAGCGCGTATGATTATGTTAACGTTGAAATACGTTGTGTCATCGTAAGTGTTCTATTTCGATTTGTCAAAACACAATACATATTAAGTTAAAATAAAGGTACGTCATGTCATCATACGTTTCACATGACATATACATAGTAATAATGATATTGAACAAATAATCTTTATATATTACCATATCATGCCCTAATGAAAAATGTTGTGTGTAGTTAGGTATAGGTATAATACTTTGTTGATTTTTAAAAGTACCTGACGGTAAGGCTGATATCGTGACAAGACCCATATCTGAGCTCAGTAATATATACATTTTACTGTTGGATGGAAATATGCAATTAATCCAATATAGATAAACTGGTTAGAAAACAAAAACTTTAAAAGCTGCTTTATTTTAACTGTTTATGGGTGCATAATGTTATTACCATTTAAAATTACTCCTGTAGTTGCAGTTTATGCAAGATCCTCACTAATTAATGTTCTTGGAAGCATTCCAAAGCTGCCTATACTTACACCAGATTTGGAGTTTTTATTCTTTCTTTTAAATATTTTGTTGTCTAATTGGACTAAGGTTTTAATTAAATAGGAAAGACAATTTTCCAAAGTGGTATAGTTTTGTAATATGGGTTTATAGTTTTATGACGTCACAGTCATCGTGACGTACATATTCGCTGATGACGTGTCTGTAATCAAATGAATTTATCTCAGTAATCCCCATTGCTATATTTATAAATGTTGTACATGCCTGTAATTGGCTTTCATATCAGAGTATTTAATTTTATCACATAATGTATTTGTAAAATTCCTATATGTTGGCATGTCATATAAATAAATAAATAAATATTTGTATTTTCGTGTTCTTTGATGAAATATATTTTCAATCGCCGCGTTATCTACTTGAAAATAACTAGGAATGTCAGCATTTTCCGTACACTTATTGATTCGTGTGTTCGTTAGTCGTGTACATTCGCTACGATGCGAATTGCGCAACGATATTGCAGTGTTGTTGAACAAGTGCGTGCTATTCAACTAAAATTGCAGGTGATATTAATCATATGCTATGATTTTTGCAATTTCTAACACACTGTTAATCATACTTTGAATAGAAATGTCATCAATTAAATTGAAGTACGATCTTGTTCGTCGGTCCTCATCGCGACAGCAGTGTCCTTTGGCTGTGATTTTTTGTTTCAACAAGTCCACAGTAATATAATTGGATTTCTTATCCAAAGAAAAGACGAAGGACGTTTCAGCCAGACAACAGTAACTTGAGACTGAATATTGATTGAAAAATCAAAACACTTCGAGACGTCTGAATTGGGAATGGGAATCTGAGAATCAATATCAGTAGATATTATTCGAATTGATAGTCGACTGATACTTTCATTAATGTAATTGTAGTGTGCAATTGTAATCATTTCGGCCGATCAATTAGCGGAGCGCAGTTTATTTTGACGCACAGATTCTATTTGTTTTGACGGCGATGCCGCGTTTTTATCGTCTCCGCTCCGAAGGTTAATAAGTGCTGAATGGTTGAAACGTCCGTACGGATCGATCCGAATTCTATTTCTCTGTGTTTAGGTGTGTTTTGTGTTGGCGCGCTCTGTTTATCGCCGGCAACAAGTTTGGCGACCTACTGAATGCAAGTCTTTGATAATATTTTACGAGCGCTCAGGCACCTGTCGTTTCGAGATTTTCGCTTGTATTCCGCGTTATTTTAGGACAAACTAGACCTTGTCGTGTGTGGGATGAATAGAAATAAAAATTACGTAACACTCGATTGCGGATGTAAAGAAATTGGGGCAGCGATGTTGGTTTTAAAAATGGATAGAATATAGGGTTGGCACGTTTCCACTATTTCTATGGCGAGTTTGGTTTTAAGTAACAGTATCTAGCTGTTAGAAGTGAAACGGTATCTATGTTAATAGTTTTTATTGTTATAGTAAGGAATGTAAGAATATTGTGAAATCTGAACAGTTTTGGACCTGCGGTGTTTAAAGCTCCATTTAGTTCACATTCAATTGAATGTTCCATTTAGTTCACATTGTATGCAATTGATTGTTAATAAGCAATGGGATCAATGGTATTGGGACATGTCGTCTATTTCCTGTTCCAATTCCAGCCCTTGTTTGTCTTTGAAATTGAATTCAATCCCGTTTGTAAACACGCCAAACGTATTTCATTGGTTTGTTGTGTGCCGACTAATCTAATCTTTTGTCAGATTAACGATATCACCGAGTACAGTAATAGTTTGGTTTCTATATGAACACATCGCTTCAGCACGTGCATGCGTGAATTTTTTTTCTTGCTGATTTCATAGATACATTTCAAACTTACGTGTTAAGTAACGTCTTTTTATTAGTAATAACCTTATAATGTGTCGTAGATGACATGTACACATAAATACACGAATAGTAACACCCAGATCCATCGCAACATCTACATTAATCACTATCATATTATATTGCTTGATCGGGGATCGAACCCGGACACCCTTCCTGTAAGATCGGTATGTCATACTACTCATCAAGTGAAGATAAACTATTTTTATTGAAATAAGATGTGTAGATTATAAATAAATTAATGATTAAGAAAAGTTATGGTTACTCTACATTTCTGCTTGGTAAAAACCTTTCTGATAAAAGTATTTCCAACATAAGTTCAATGCTTTTACAACAATGTTCCGTTCAGTATTATGACGTAACGTTAAGTTTAAATTAAACGGCTTCGTGAAATTCCTCGACGATACACGAATCTCAGTATAAACGGCATAGCGAGTGCGATGCACCGAGTTGACCGGTAGAATGTCGTCTATGTGCTCGAACGCACGCTTGCGGCCCTCCGTAAAGGTTAGTACCAAGTGACCGTACTTATCCACTTCAATATCACCTCTATCTTGAAGAAACTCAGCCGACATTCCCGTAACAGGGGCATATGGGGTAAATATTTGCGACGATTTATGTTTTCCTTGCGTAGGCGTCTCTTATCGGATGTTAGCCGCCACGGTTATAGTTTTGCCCAGCATCTATGCCTATCGCGTTGATAAAATCTTTTATCGTGCCACAGACCAAATCAATTTGGCCCCGACGTTAGCCACGTCACGCCTTTCGGTCGAAATAATTTTGGCAGCGCCACCACTCCTGATGCTCGATTGATGTCGTGTTATGAATTAAAACGTTAGATAGATAGATGTATGTCATAACATCGTCCAGTTGTAACTGTTTATGATGTTATCTGCAAGGTCGTTGAATCAAAGGAATTGTTGAATTAATCTAAAGCTAACATCGATTTGTTCGATAAAAAGAGGCATTAAATAAATTCTTTGGCATAGACATTTACGTAGATAGGCAACAATTAGCACGATTTTCATTACAAAGTTGAAGTCTAATCATAGGAGTCATTAAGTTGAATCTAATCAGCATAACTCGCATTCCCAGCGTCCCATGTTCGATTACAACATTCGCAAAGGATGCTCTAGCGAACGTTCTGTATAAGGCTGGGCGGCTGGTACCGTCTGGCCGTATAGCGAGATGCGGATCGGCATTCCTGGCCGCATGCCGGGACGACATGGACTCCCGTGTAATATAGTCGACGCTGAATTTCTCGCTCGAGCGGATGCAGTTTAAGGCAAATTTAATCGCTCCGACGATTTTCATATTGTTGAAACGTTTTGCAGAGTTTAAAGATTTTTCTCGTTTTTGTCGCCAAATTGCCAATTATACTTTGTAGAATGTAACGGAGTTGAGTTTGTTGTATTATGTTAATCTTAAGGTTTTCGGCTAATAATGATACGTTGAATCGATTTGTAATAAATAGTTCCGCAAAATATATATGAGAAAGTATATCTACGTTTCTATAAATATAATAAGATTAAAATTATCTTTAATCAAATACGTTATTTATCACATTTGAAGATAGTGATGCGACTCCAACGATTTGTATTTACTGTATTGTATCGAAGTATATACCTACATATACAAGTAAATTTCAATTGGAGATCAAAAGCGTCTGGAACCGCAGTTCAATGAAGTTTGCCGACATCTGAATGTTAAACATGTCGAACAGGATTCGGTGTTTATTTAAGTACTTGACATAATATTACATCGGGGCTTTCCGAACTAATTCTTAGGAATACTGTTGACGTTCGAATCCTATTTAAGAGTCTATGATGAGTTGCAGTGACCATTTAGCGTCATGGCTTTTTATCACGTTTATGATAATTCCCATAGTGTAAAAAATGATGAAAATCAAATGAATTATTGTAGTTAGCTAACAAGCCGTTAGTCAAATATCACAAACGAAAATTGTTATCTTAGTAGTTTACTTTTCATTTGTTTTGTCAAGATTATTTTTAGTTAAGTATGGCTTTAATTTTATCTTTACGTTAACTCATAAGTATTAGTAAGAGGCGTATGAAAGCAATCCAGGTGCTGATGCGATGTGAATTAGATGCTATCGTAACCCACATCTGGTGCGACCTAATCTTCTGCAGCTGATAAACTCCGCTGTTTGCTTTGCTCTCCGATAACGGCCCAATTTCTCATGATCTTTGACAGAGATTTTATCAAACGATCTTGGCTTTATTAACGTTTCAATTAGTGGTAATTACCCGTGGGGAAATTTGAAAACCTCGTCTTATTTATTGCGAGTCGATAGGTTATTGACAACATGTTTAAATCATTGTGTCGCTTTCGGGGTAATGTTTTCGTTTCTCTGTCACACACAAGATAGTACATTTTTTGACAGTAATCAATATTATCTGTATTTATGTCGCTTAATTGTCTATATTCTTATGTCGAAACATTTCACAGTCTACTTCAATAATTGTAAAGCTTGCAACATGTCGAATTATAGTCGTGTCACTCCTGTTTTAAATTTTATGTACAGTCGCCAATATAAACGTTGCTCTGTGGATAGTTACAAGCCGATTTGCCACCGGCACTATTTTTTATACATCCAGCCGACTGGCAACACTTGCATTGCCAAAAATACGACGCGTCCGTTTGTCGGCGTCGCGTGCGATGCGCAACGACCTATTTCTGTAACGTACGCCACTGCATGGTTTGTTTACAAAGGGTCCCACTCACAAAGGAATGTCTCTATATGTATTTTTGTCCTCGGATCGCCCTTTGTCTCGTCTAAAGAAATTCTCCATAGAATTTCTTGCTTTACAAGTGTAAATGTTTTAGCAGTAGTCTTTCTTTACTCTCGCAGTACTTTCTTTTATTAAAATTTAATCTATTGTTACTGAGCTTGTAGTTTATGTGATTCGATAGTTACTTTTCCTTCCAATACGACCGTTTATGGTCTTGAGTTTGCTTCTATAACATTTTTTCCATTTATAGCTTTGAATTAAATTTGGTATTACCTTTTTTCACAGTTTAAAATATTCTCGCAACAATCTCGTGAAATGTTACTTATATCACTTGTTTTGCGATAAACATCTGTACGACGAAGATACATTTTGTGTCTAAAACCGTTTTATCGTCTCGTGTATCAACACGGTCTTACGGATGATTTAGCAGCTTTAATGAGTCAGGTCTATTAAAGGAGTTTATTCGTCGTTCATGTTTATTTATTTAGATCATCACTTGAATCACAAATTCAGAAAACGTATTTATACACCAACTCAAGGCAGATAATTTGCGTCTTCTGGTTCTATGCGTATAAGTTGTCAGAACTAACCGTTTATTTATTTGGTTTATTTACGAGTTTTTGTTGAAATTTATTAAAATAAAATTAACTCCTGAAGTCATTCGATGATGAAATCCTTGTAAATATTCATGGAAATTTAATAAATGCTATTTTTAAAACGTTGAATACAGACTATTGTTATTGATATGTCGATGATCGATGGAATAATGCGAATGAGATGATACAATACATGACACGGATTTTTTTCTTGTCAGTACATTTATCACGTCTTTTCTGCGGTAAATACGTTTGAGATCATATTGCTAATGCTTGCGCTTAATACATGTGCATCGCATTTAACCGATTTATATTATCTAACGCTTTTGAAAAAAATGTTCTGATTGTTTCCTGTGAATTATTTTAGGTGGATCTTTTTGGAACATTGATATTCATACTTCACAATTGATAGTTATTGCTAATTGTTAATTGTTATTGTTAATTGCTAGTCGCTTTTTATATTTTGTTTCGTTTTTAATAGTCAAAAATAAGACTGGTCTCCGCGTGGTCATTTAACCAACTTTCCCATTAGTCAGTCTATACCGTCACAAGTGTCCCACACCACGGTATTTCCAGGAGTCTCCACGTTTGATCCTTTGATACTCGAACCCTATAATCATCGTTTAAATATTCTAGGATTCAATTGCTTCGTCTGGGGACTCCCATAGAACCATACACCTACTGTCCGTCGGCGACGTAGGCGTATCTGCCCATGCTTTCTACGGGGTCACTGCTCCCCGAGACTACATGACGCCATTATGAGCACCAGACACTAATATGTCTCGCCATAGTCGCCATCGTGTAGCTACGGGGTTTTTGCGGCGCGGTAATTATTCGTCGAGGGTAAATTGTACAAACGAATTGACAGCTTGGAAATATGATAATGGTTGTACTGAAGGGGCGTCAAAAGGTTTTGTGATACTGTGTATAATGCATTTGTATTTTTTTTATAACATTGAAGTGGCAAACACGCTTACATTCCACGTTATGGTAAGTGATAACTGCCGCCCACGGACATCTGTAACCAACTTCATATAAAACGGGTTCTGTCTTAAGCCGGTCACAGGTTCGTCGCTACTCCTGAAGACTAAGATGGTCGTTTCATATGTAATAAGCCAAAATGCAGTTTTGTTTCATGCTAGAATAGAAATAGGTGTGGCTGTGGCACCTCCCCGGTCGAAATATACTGATTCTGTCACCTTACTTGTAATTTTAAATGTTTTTAGTTTGTAATTATAACGTTGTATATTTATATTTTGGGTGTCTTGGTGATCCACATTGTTTTGACATATTTTGGCTTTTACACGACGTTTTGAGTTTTGTTGTTAGTTATATGTCTATTCTTACAAGTAGTTTCCTCACATAATTTTGTGAGTGTACCGGGTCGCGTATATTATTTGCATGAAAAATTTAAATTTGACGCGTCTCGTGTTGACGTTCGGCCGAGTCGCATGCTCGAGCAAAGTGGAGCAAGCCGCTGTCCAAACTACATTTAACTTTATCAACATATCATTAAAGTTACTTTTACTTTAACCGTGCCCTAGTTTCGTGCGTCGGCGTCACGTGAGCGGTGTCACGCGATTGTAAATTGTATTTTGTTGTCGGAAGGTGTATTT
Source organism: Spathilepia clonius (assembly GCA_018250295.1). Lineage (NCBI taxonomy): Eukaryota > Metazoa > Arthropoda > Insecta > Lepidoptera > Hesperiidae > Spathilepia > Spathilepia clonius. Next base: position 10,004 of record DWRA01004271.1, read on the forward strand.
CGGTTTGTGGGTTACGTCGCTTAGCAACAGCCGAGATCGCATTATCAATCTTCGTCTGAGAGCGCATGACTGCCGTTCGGAGGTTCTCGGAGTTTTGGCCTTTCGACGGACACGTTGCGATTTTTTTTTCAGGTTCAATCGAGCGGATTGACGACTTTATCGCTCGTTCGACGGTTGCGGAATCTCGCGGTGCGTTGCCAAGATCGTCCGTGGCAGCCATTCCTGCGGTTAGGCATGATGTGCTGAAATACAGTTCGTTAAACTAATATAAGACGTAAGCGCTGCGTGGTTATGTTTTACTAAACTAAAACTATAATGTTTAAACTTGACACTAAATGAAATTTGGTGAACTTTCACACTTATTCCTGTAATGGTCCTTCAAGATTTTTACGTAAACTTACTACATATTTTGTATTAATTTAACAAACAAAGCATCTGTTTTCAATCTATACAGATGATAAACGTCTAAATACATTGAATGTTCGATGGTTTCTTTCGGTTTTATAAGAACGATGTAATCAAATGAAATTTCTTAATTCTTATTGCACATAATTTCATGATACCTTTAGGTGTACTAATAAAATATGAAATCCGTATATTAATCATTTTTTAAAACGAAATGCGCTAATTAGTCGCAATCGCATTCTCGCTTCACTAGAATTGCAGTGAGACTAAATAAATCTCGTTATTCCGAGCAGCAACTGTTCAGCAAAGCATGTTCGAAATCTAGATTAATTGCACATCCGCACTAAGACGACGCGCGATATTGCATTTCATTGCTGTAAAAATATTCTTGTTCAGTGTATCACAGTGGACATTATCAGTGTCGCGAAATATGAAAACAACGAATAAATTAGAAATTAAACACCCCTGACTCTAAGAGCACATCAATTAGAACGCTAATAAATATCTATTGTACGAATAAAATCCGTATATCATCTTGGCAAAGAGCTGATAATTTTAACCTTTTAACCGCCACACAATTCTACAAAAAAATGTGCCCCTAGCGCCGAACACGTATTTTCAAGGTC
>DWRA01004272.1:0-11034 GCA_018250295.1 Spathilepia clonius
ATTATATAACAATATATAGAAAAGTTGACTAGTTAATTCGATAGGCAGATAGTTAAACTTTTTTATAAAACAATCAATCAATTTTTGTGTCTTAATTTTGCTGTTTTATTTATGTTTTCCCTTAAGTGTCCGTGTTTCCCCCACTTTCCCCTACTTATTATAAAAAAAAAACACAGGTAGACTTAATAACTGATCTAATATCATTCGTATCTTGTTACAATTAATTATTATTTGTCTAAGGGAAACAAAATGTCACGAAGAAATCACAAGAATACTGGAAAAAAGCTTGTAAAGGTGCGTGAAATCAAATAATTCATTCTTGTCCAACTCTGTGGACTGTGGCCTAAATCCATTCCACTGAAAGAATGTCCGTTCGATACATCATTCGCATTCATATAGATTCGATGTTATATTCTGAAGATTTTTTCTATAAAAATGGCTCATCGGCACTTACGTGCCATAAAATAGCTTTTCGCCCTTAAATAACGACACCTTTTATTCTGTTTAACGTCTAGTCCCTCTCTTTCTGGTTGACTTATTTAGCAATAGAAAATCGGTGTCCCCGGATTTTCGATAAGCCATTGCATTCCGTCCAAAAAGCTAGGATTTATTTCCACTTTTCAGTTTTATGTTACCCGCCTAAGGGATCTCAGTGGCTCAGTACAATGAGATATCCTCGCTTCGAAAGACCTCGCGATCGTTTACCGGTTTTATTTAGAATTTCCTAAACTTTTGCTACAACTACGTCCAAGGTTACTTAATATCTTAAATTGTTATTATCATCTAAAATTATGTAGCATTACATTATATAAAACAAGGATATTACAACGGAGTCACATGGATTTGGTTGAACGTCTTCTATGAGACCTGGAAAAAAATGGTTTGTCTTTATTTATTTTTTCTATGTTGTATCTTTGTTATCTACTTCGGCTACTTCACGACGTTCCTTTCATTGTTAAAGCAATTATTTTTTTACTATAAGGAGAAAAGATGCAGTCTCTAAACATATTCGAAATCCATTACTGTCCCACTACTGGGCACGGGTCTCATTTCGGAGTGAGACATATTAGACCATAGTCCACTGTTCTGGCCAAATGCAAATTGGTAAACTTCGCACACCTTTGAGATTTTTTTTTCGAAGAACCCTCAAGTGCGTATGTTTCCTCCCGTTATTTTCTGTCACCGTTATAGCAAGTAATAATTAATTTCTTATGGGCGCATGAATTCGAAAAATCAAAAGTGCTTGCCTGCGATTTGAACGTCGGAACCCTCGATTAAGAGGCCGTGATTCACCCGCTAAGCTATGACTGCACATAACAGAAATCGGTACTTACAGTAAAACGACTATTTTTGCTAATATACGAAAGTAAAAAAATATACCTACCCAATAACGTTTACGTAAATATAGGTAGGTACTCGTATGTATAATAACTTGATAATATATAATTACCATTTTGCTTATTTTTTATTAACTGGTATTTAAGCAGGTGTGTTCTTCAATGGGTTATGTAAACAGTTGTTGAAACACTTATGAGAAAAACATGATTCACTTTACGAATTTCAGGTTGGATATGATATGAAATTTTGTTTTGTTTTTTAAATAACTAGATTGCCTATCTATCTGTATATGATTTCTAAGTTATTGCCATTTCAAATCTGGGAATACGTAAGGCATAAACTACTTTTCTTGATAATAACTGGTGTTCTTCCGTAAAATATGAATAGGTACCTATGTATAACCGTTGCGTAGGAATTCTCCAAAATAATTGGCCAAGATTTTTTATAGTAAATAAAAAGCAAACGAGTAAACGATCATGTAGTCCACTTGATAGTAGGTAAGTGGCTAATGCTGCCCATGAACATCCATTATTAACCGCATATCAGCCACAGAGCAAACAAAATACCTACAGTCGAGACTAAGCCCTACTCATAATTTATACCGAAATTTCAATATTTTTCTACGGAATCTTAGCAAGGACGTTGCATTTGAAGTAGTTGGTGCAAACGAATGTCTTTTGTTGAATACACGTTTATAACAACGATTATTTTCAACAATATACCACTTGTTTTGTGATAGTGTACGATGGTGTATGTGTACCTAATTTTATTCGCTTTAGCGACTGCTTCGTTCGCGCCAGGTGCGTTAATATTTCATTACTTTTACCTACATCACATGCCATTAAATCATTATCGATACAATCGTGAATTCAATTATTCATAAAATCGTGCTTGCTCACCTTTATCTATTGGACAATGCCTTTCTATAGAGAACGTATGTCATAATGTAGATCCATATATTCACCAGTTGTTAAAAGATAGAACAGTCAGTAAAACAGATATCACTGCGTTCGGCTTAACTTGTTAGTAACTGCGTTATAACTTAACAGGACGACGTTGTTTAATCCCCAGATGTAATCTGTTAGCGTCTTCTATGACGTTTAAGGAAAACGAGAGTAGGTACTTAGATAGTGTTTGAAAAAACAAAACAATGAAAATTAACAACAAGTTTCAACGTCATACAAACACATATAGTGTTAATTTTATGGTACTAGGTGCCAGGCAAATTTCTTGTCTCGAATTAACGTGGCCTTGATATTTGCGGCCAGTCATGTTCATTTTACTATGTACTTACTTAATTATTGATGTGTAGAATTCATTTACAAGTAAGCATGATTATTTTTGTGTCTATATTTAAATTCTATTTAACGAGAAAGGTACCGTTAAATCTGTTTTATGTTCTTCTGCTTAAATTATTCTTGCATCTTTAATGATATTATGAGTAGTAAAAAATAAGTATTGAGGGTCATGAAACACGTATTCTGAACATCTTAAAACATCGATTATCTGTATCGTGCTTGTCATGATAATCTTAGATGTTTCTTTAGCCGGAAATAAAGCCTTGAACCTTAGAGTAAGCAAGAGAGAGAGTCTATGGTAACGGCGTCATACCGCTGACACATAAATGTCATATTTATGAATAGAGATGTCCGTAAGTTTTCCGCACTTATTGACATAAAGGCAAGTACCATGCTACCGGGGTACCGCGGGTGCCCTTAAAACCGTTGCTCTGCATAGTTATAACATAGATAGTTATGTGAATTTTCAAGAGGTGGCCATATGCTCAGTACACTGGAAAATGTCGTTCTCATGTTTGTTTTTTTTTAATTTTTATTTTGTGTCTTGAACACTGCGTTGTAACCGGCGTACCTGCGTCTGTGTATAAATAATAACTCAAAATGTATTATAAATAACGGTAAGTCAATTCGCAGCGCTAGGAAATAGATCATCTAACCATCCACCGCCACGAAAAGGTTCAAACACACAATCAAGTGCCTCTGCTGCTGCATACGCCCAGTCTTCTAATGGTGAATCTCGCGCCAACGCTGCTGTAACGTCTTATAGCTCTTCTTCAAACTCAGCTTCGTCAAGTTACTCATCCGCTTCCAGTTACTCTTCCTCGAAGACTACTAATGGGCCCGGTACGTCATCTGTATATTAATACTTGTAGCGAAAAGGTACATACGTTTCAGTTGGTACCTTTGTATTATATTGCGCGCAAGGAGAAGTGTGTGATTTGGCATAGTTAAAGTTTATAGTAGAGAAGGTGTTTCCAAGTCAATAAATAAGTGTTACAAATATGTATAAAACAATTATAAAAAATTCAGTGTTTACGCTACTGAGAATACACAAAATTATGTCATATTTATGTCAACATGTTATTGTTTTTAAAACGCAGTTTTTAAAACTGACGATTAAAACTCAATTTTTCCTATATTTTACGTATTTCAAGTAACTCGAAAAATTATATAGAGGCGAAGAATACAATAACATTATGTATTTTTTAAATTATAAAATGTAATATATTGAAATTGAGAATTCATGTTACACTTTAGTGGTTATTAAGTTTTATTTTAATGTGTGTTTAATTACGGTCGATTTAGAGATATTGCAAGTAGATTTTTTCTGAGAACTAAATAATAGACGATCCTTTTTTATCGATGGTGCAGTCTGTTGTGTACGACTTTGATCGGGCCGTGGAGAACTTTATTCGACCATGTAGTATTATGGACGTTCGTACAGAATTTTATTCGACCGTGCATAATTCTGTAATGAAGTTTAATTGCGCAGTTTTTTACAGCCCTGAGTTACGCCAATTCTGTCTAAAATTAAACTACTTGGAGTTGGGTGAAGTTTACCAATCGTCATTGATCAACGTGGTGGTATTAACTGAGTTATCTTATTTCGAGGACCGAGAGAAGCATGTAACTGCACTTATAATAAGTGTACGCCTACTTGTTCATTGCCGAACCCTAAAAACTGTCCCGAGGACAGCAATCCATGCAACTGCCCACCAGGAACCATAGTATCAGATGTCGGCGGGAAATGTGTGCAGAGAGGAGAATGTCAAAGTAAGTAATCAGATCCTCTTATCCTCATTTACCCACTGAAGTACTCTTATGTTCAACGACTTTTCCTGGATAGCTCCGCTTAAGTTCAGAAGTAATTCAGTTTTCGGGATTAAAATTTACTATTTTTCGTAGTTACCTTTTATAAAAAAATAAGCACAGACTTCACGTATTTTAAAATTATAGGTAATATATATATTTTTTTAGTGTATTAGTAGATTAATTTACAAAGATTCTTCCTTAACTTAAAGTCATGCATCTATAAGTTTAACTTATACATTTGAATAAATAGGTGTATGTATAACATATTTTTAAGACTTTTCAATATATTATATTCGTAGAATATATAAACTGTAAGGGAGACTACAACGCGTCATATACGGATTGTTCTCTCGGCTGCCCGTCTACGTGTGCAAAGCCGGATGCTGCATACTGCAACACGACGTGCGGCACCTCGGAATGCGCGTGTGATCCTGGTTACCTTTTATCAAAGAAAAATGGAAAGTGTATTAAGCCTGATGATTGTCCAGGTATTTAATTTTACCGAAATCTTAAATTTAGAAGTCGCAATATAACGACGTTACGACAATTTTTATATTCATAATATTTCTTGTACAAAAATACAGCTGTAGAAAAAAAAAGTTATTATCATTTATTACTCGCGTGACTTCTACGTCATAACGTTATACGTGTTACTTTCCTATACAAGAATTATTTTTGTAATAATCTACGTGAATACAGTTGAAATCCTAAGTCAAAATTAATAGAATATAACTTAACAAAAATTAAATGGTAATGAATGGAATTTCTACACAATCTCTACATACTTATAAATGTAATTTCACTTACCAATCCTGTATTTAACGTGTGTTTTTTCTGCTATATTCAGTGTAAATTATGTTAGTGATCAATAAATAAATAAATAAATAAATACAGTACCCACTAGGCAAATAAAATAAACGTAAGTAGGTATTTAATATTCTGAATGTTAAATAAAAAGTATTTCTTAAAGGTGGCTACCCTTGCAAGCAAAATGAGACATTCGTAAGCTGTTTAGTCAATTGTCCCAACATATATTGCCCGGTGAACGATGGCCGGTACACAATCGCGTGTGCAGCACCCTTCAATTGTCCACCAGGATGCGATTGTAAGAGGAACTATTTGCGGAAGAGCGTAAATGAATACATATGCATACTTGCGTCGGATTGTCGTGAGTATTACTTTGTGACCTTCTTCACTAAATTGATCCTAATTAGCCTCTGCAATTGTATTATTCACCTGATATTAAATAACCACCGAAGTTCAAAACAGTTGTCACTAAATATAAATAGGAAGTTCAGTTTTTACATTTCTACAAAAGAGACTTAATGATAAAATCGGCCAAGTGCGTGTCGGTTTCGCAAGGGAAGGGTTCCGTAGCATTATCATTAAATAGCAGCGGACAAAACAAAATATATTTTTATTTATTATACATTGAAACATAAAACATACGTTTTCAAACAACAACTACCTAAATAAGTATGTTTTTCATAGTGTTTGTACGAATTTCAAAGTTATATTATTCGGTTTTTGAAAAAGTGCTATATCTGAAAAACTGAACCGTATCTTGTTCGAACTAATTTTCTTTGAAAGTTTTCCTTGACATCCACAACATATGCTTTATTTAGATTTTTCACTTTCTTAGTTTAAAAGTTAGCGGGGGGGGACACTCGTTTTACCGTTTTGAAAGGGCTTATCTCTCAAACAATAGACATTGAGAAAAAATGGTTTTAGAAACCTTAATGTCATTTTTGAAGACCTTACTATAGACACCCCACGCGTGTAGATAAGATGAATTTTTTTTTGATTTTCAGTTCCATGTGTGGGCACCTCCCCCCCCCCCCTAAATTTAATATATTTTATATTTTTGTACATAATTTAGAAAGCGGCTCACAGAATACACTTACCTAGTAACTTTCAACTCTGTAGGTACTCTTAATAGTTTCCGAATAAAGTGGCTGTGACATACGGACATACGGACGGACAGACAGACATGACGAAACTATAAGGGTTCCGATTTTTGCCATTTGGCTACGGAACCCGTTTTGCCATTTGGCACCGGAAATCTTTGATTGACTTACATATGAGGCGACCATCGTGAGCATTTCTAATCTCTTTAAGTAGACCCCTGTTTATATTTAGTTATTTTGGTACTAACTTATGTCCGTGGGCGGCAGTATCCACTTACTATGAAATGGACTGGTTGCTTGTTTGCTACTTCAATCGTATAAATAAAAACTCCTGTAAAGCCGTCCTTCTTCCAGCGCCCGTAAATTGTACTCGTCAATTTGAAGAATGGAGTTCATGCCCGGAGCCATGTTTCTCGGACCACTGCAGGGATAGGAACAGGGTGCTCGGGCCCGAAGACTGTCCGTCCTCAGGCCCAGACTGCAGGCCGCAGTGTGTCTGCAAGCAGGGCTACTACAGAAACGACAGTGACATTTGCGTTCCTGCAAAAGAGTGTGGTAAATATAATTCAATTATAGCATCGATTTACAACTATTTTGCTTACCTGATAGACCTGTGTAGATTTACGATAATAGACATTCTAATGATGAATAGATCCTTAGAAAGCTGTGCCTACAACAATCCGAATATTATATTTTAATATTCATGGTACATTCAAAACAATTAACATATAACTATCTGTTAAAAGTTGCCGTTACATTTAAATAAAAATTATTTCAATAACACGAATAAAATAATGTTTTATCCATTCACAGATCCAGAGCTAGTACGAGATTGCACATATAACATATGCACTCCTACTTGTTCGATACCGAATCCCAAAAATTGTCCCGAGGACAGCAATCCATGCAATTGTCCACCAGGAACCATAGTATCGGATGTTGGCGGAAAATGTGTGCAGCGAGAGGAATGTCAAAGTAAGATTCTACTAACATCAGGCGTTCCAATTTAGTCCCTAGGCGAAGCGAACTATAAACTCAGGATTATTCTATTTCTTATAGTTTATTTCCATCCATTACGTAGGAGATTATTAATTTTACCAGATTTTCTTTCTTTTATTTAATTGATATTTTGTTTAATACTATTAAAAATAATGGTCAACTTAAAGTAATTGACGAGTTTTATTTAAAATAGCACCAACACTTTGTTAATAATTGTTATTGTATTCCTAGAATACATCAACTGTAAAGGAGACTACAACGCATCATACACGGATTGTTCTCTGGGCTGCCCGTCCACTTGCGCCAAGCCGGATGCTGCATACTGCGACACTCAGTGTGGAACGTCGGAATGCGTTTGTGACTTCGGTTACCTTCTATCTGAGAACAATGGAAAATGTATTAAACCTGACGACTGTCCAGGTCATTAAACAATTTTTAACTATATTCGAAGCTAGATAGTGCTAGATAAGATTCGTATGGTTAATACTTTTTTGCTTTGAAAACAAATCAATCTATTGTTCTTACTTAATTTACGTTGACTTTGGACATGTAGCTAAACGAAATTTTGTATCTTATATTTCAAATGCAAGCAATTTAAATGTTTTTCTTTAAGGTGGCTACCCTTGCAAGCAAAACGAAACATTTGTAAGCTGTGCAGTAAGATGTCCCGAAATCTATTGTCCGGAGAATGACGATCTTTACACTCCAGTCTGTGACCCGCCGATCAATTGTCCATCTGGTTGCGGTTGTAACAGGAACTATAGACGGAAGAGTGTGGATGAATTTATATGCATTCTTGCTTCGGATTGCCGTGAGTATTACTCGGTGAAGATGATTCCATTGTGATGTATAGAAATTCCACTTTTAAGCACTTTAATAATAAAGTGCTTAAAAGTAGTCTTTAGCAATACGCATAATGAGTAGTTGGCGCAGTTTTTCTTGGTAAAACGTTACCTGTTTGGAGGAGAAATATTTAACACATGTAATAGTTGCCCACGTACACGAAAAATCTTAAAAAAATAACAAGTAATTGTCACAAGTAAGTGTCTAGATTAAAAATAGCATAGTTTGTAAAATCAGTTCTATACACCACAAAAACTTTAAATGAAATTGGACATTCCGATGGGAATTCATAGAAAACAACATTAAATAGTTAATGTTTGAGGAATACGTAATATTGCTAATTTAAAAAGTATTTAGTAAAAGCCGAAGTCTCATTCCAGCGCCCGTAAATTGCACTCGTCAATTTGAGGAATGGAGTTCATGCCCGGAGCCATGTTTCTCAGACCACTGCAGGGATAGGAACAGGGTGCTCGCGCCCGGAGACTGCCCGTCCTCAGGCCCGGACTGCAGGCCGCAGTGCGTCTGCAAGCAGGGCTACTACAGAAACGAAACCGAAATTTGCGTTCCTGCAAAAGATTGTCGTAAGTATTTGAAATAGGCGGTAAAACTTTTTGTTGTTCAACTATTTCAGCATATTAACAGTAGTAGAATAGTATCTACTACTGTTTTAGAAAAAGAAATGTTTGTTATAATAATATACCTACTTATACCTTTTGAATTGTTACAGCTCTTCAATCAACTCAATATTAAAACCTTCGAGGAAAATGAAACAAATACTAAAAAGATCTATCAATAATTTCAAAACCTATTCACCGAAGAATTTTGTTTCGTATGAATTTTGTTTTATTTCAATCCCAATTAATTATAAACACTATTCAATTATTTTTGTTTAATTAAATTTAATTGAATGGAATTATATGACTTATATTTAAATAGCCCATGATTGATGCTCATGTGTGATACCTATATATATGGATGTTGAAGATTAACACTACTTATGTACGTACTATAACGTCAAATTAAACAATCCTGCTCTTTTATTATGATCCCATCCTTATTAATATAATAAACATGAAATATATTTCTATATTGTTTTTTTAACCGTAAAGTGTCTGCCTTACCACAACCTACAAACTAGAATGCAGTATAGTTAAATACTAACGGAGTAAAGGAAAACGTGCAGTAGTGGTACCTCCGATTTCGAAATAAAATGATTGTAAGTACTACATTTAGTGTATTACAATTAATAAATTTTCTGAAAAACTTTACAACGGCGTAGTTTTTATTTGATTATTTAAAGTTTATATCTGCGTAGATTTTATACCATTCTTGACCAAAAGTGTCAATGTAACTCTTAAGACAACGTGTTAAGAAACGTTTTTTAAGAGCAACTATGTAATATGTTGTTTTAGAATAATGTAAGTTACAGCTGTGTCAGAACTGTCGTAGCGCCAAAAGTTGAGTGTAGAGTGTTTAAACTTATTTTAAACTGACGTGTATTTGGATCACTTTTCTAAACTACCTACTATCTCCTTGAAATTTTACTTTAACAAGTTTATTTACTTTTCGTTGCTAAGGTTTATTTTATAATTGTGTAATTTCTGATTGCTTAAAATTACTATTAACAAACTATTTGTCGGTCCGTGTTTAACACGTTTAATGTGTGTAGATTTACACGAAGGTAAGGGCCTGCATACGCCACAGGGACCGTGCGGAAGAATATTTTAAACCGAAGATTGAATTTTAACTTTACAGAAAGAAAATAACTTTGAAATTTCAATGAATAACGTCGCCAGTACAAAATCAATATTTTGGTATGATTAGTCATTCCGTCTATCTTAATTTCAATGTTATTTTTTTACGGATAAGTTATAATTTTTATCGTTGCATAAAAAAAAAATATCGTGTAGACAATAAAGCTTTGAGTTTGCCATAATTACACACATTTGTCGCCGTTGTAGGGCACTGAAATTTATTGATACCACGATATTCTAGCACTAAAAATGAAAAATATTAATCGGTTCAAAATGTAACTATTACATTAATTTAAACATAAATACTAAGAAACAAAGTTAAATAAAAGCTAAACCTCGCCTTAATTTTTAAATCTCAACCATCTTTATTAATTATTTGAAAAATTATTCTGTAGCGGTTGAGCCAGTAGGCAATTTGAAAAGAAAAGTTTTATATAAAGAGAAAAGACGAGTTTCCTTTCATGAAAGCGTCTGTATTCCAAAAGCAGAGCGAGTACCTACATAATAAAAACTATAGTCTGCGCTTAAAACAAAATTAAAATAAGGCTGGTAATAAAAGAACTGTTTAAATAAGAGTAGGTATGTACTGTTCCTGTAGCAGTTATTTGTACAATCTGTTTTGTTGAGTCTTATTGTTTTAATTTTTTTTAATAAATGGATATTGTAACAGGTGTTTTCTTATATCGTACGTAAGCACGCTTATTTGTAGATGTATTTAAGAAAATGATGCAAATGGGGGATTGGTATTGGTTTTTATAGCTATCAGACTGATAGCGTAATACATCTGAATTTAAGTGGTCAATAGATACTGGTTACGGTTTTTTTTTATATGAGGGAGTAGGCAAACGACCATGCAGTCTACCTGATGGTAAGTGGCAACTGCCGGCCATGGACACCTGTGATCCACACCAGATAATACCAGAACCCCAACCGAAGTCGACCAAAGATGCGTTGCTACCCCTGAGGACTAAGTTGGAATGCCTCGTTAAGTTTATCCCCCTTACCACCTTCAAACCAGAAGACAGCAGCGCTTAACACTGCCGTTATTAGGCAGAAATAAGTGTGGCGGTGGTGCCGCCGGAG
>DWRA01004273.1:0-11034 GCA_018250295.1 Spathilepia clonius
AATGTCCATGGGCGGCAATTGCCACTTACCATCAAGTGGACTGCATGCTCGTTTGCTACTCCATCATATAAAAAAAAGTCTGGAGTTCGAATCCAAAGCAAAGATCTCTGATCTTACTTTGTGATTCTAAGCTATTCTAAGCAATTCTCCCATTAACGGCCAATAGGTAGCGATCATATGGCTTCTAGCTAGCCTAGTCTTGTGACGAAACTATGTTGTACATAAAAGATTAGACACAATATGTAAGTATTATCTCTATACGTAATAGAAATAACACGCAGAAATCTAATCCTTCCGTTGAGTAGAAACCTATCTTACTGAATAGAATAATGGAGTAGGTTCGACCCCGGAGGCAACACCGTCACATCTAATTTTGCCTAAACAGTGTTAAGGGCTGCTGATTGAAAGGGTCTGGTAAGGGAGACATACTTATCCGAAGCGTATCAACATAGAATTCAGGGGTAGCAATGCTGACCTCATGACCTTAAGGGTTGCTAACCTCACGACTCTATTCTTATCTGGGATTAGTTACAAATGCCCATGGGCGGCAATAGCCACTTATCATGAGGTGGTCTGCATACTCGTTTGCTAATTCTATATTATAAAAAAAGAAAACTATTTCGACCCTGCATGTTTAAAGGGTGTTATACCTAAAGCTGAGACACTACAAGCGTTCCAACTTCTGAAGGGAAATATTATTTTAGATGATAATTCACTTGCTTCTTCCCATTTTTCTTAATTTGCTCATTATGAGAAATGACTTACCTCTATGGCTTCCATCATCAAGTCATCAGTTCTTCCATGCTTCACGATTTGTACATCAACGCTGTTGATGTTGACTTTCGACAGGAAATCTCCGAGCTTCGTGACTCCCGTCGGCTTTGGCCATAGTGTACCTAAAATATAATATAAATTTAGAAACAAAATTAGGAAAAGAACCATTGTTAAATAGAAAGGTAACATGAACTTTTGTAGTTTTCTATACTCCTCATCTTATCCGGAATTGATTACAGATGCCAATGGGCAGCAGTAGCCACTTACCGTCAGGTGGACTGCATGCTAATCTGCCACTTCCATCATTTTTAACAAAAGCAAAGTATTATCAGAAATTACTATTAATTAATATAATCGAAATTTTATTAATTCTACTGTATAAATAAAATGGGTAGATTTAACGGGTTTTAACTTTTTACGCGGAATCCTAAAACTTAATATCTGGATTATCTGAAATAACAGTTGTATCGACTAAGTTACTTCTTACCATACATCTGCTTATATACATCAGTTATTAGCCAATTAAAGTCCCATGAAAATCGGTCCAGCCTTATCGGAGATAAGCTCAAACAAACAGACAGGCAGACAAATCTTCATAACAGTTTCTGTTACGAATATTGTATACAACGCACTTAGTGATTACGTAATTTTTGAAATTACTTACATTTAACTAAATAGTTTTTCAACTCGAACATAAACTATTCGATAATGCGAGTATTTTTTAAGTATTTCCAACTCAGCCTTTTAACTAGTTAACGAAAGCATTCAAACACTTTTTTCGCATTGAAAACTAACTACTGAACAGTAGAATCCATCTCACCGTGCTCATTACAGAACATTTTGCAGGCCTCCAAGGAGAGAGTGGGTTCTGAGCTCTGTGGCTCGTTCTTCACCTTAACACACTTGCCATCGTCGCACCACCATCTCCATGGTGAAGGTTGATGCTGGTCTTCTGCTGTGCTTACACTAAAATGAAAATATAAACGGAATGATAAAAAGTTTACAGTATATAAGTAGCACACAAGCATGCAGTTTATTTGATGGTAAACAGCAACTGCCGCCCATAGACACGTCTCGTGTAAGAATGTCCCTCCCCCTTTAAACCAAAACACAACAGCGCTTACCACAGTTCTTATTAGGTAGAAATAATACATTACAAAGACTTTCACTATACTAAAACTACCTCTGATTGATTAACAGTTAACATATATTCCAGGTCGACTAGTAAGTCGAGTTGATAGTAACCAATTGGTAATAAGTAGTGGATGGGTCTCTTTCCCCATGCCTCCGGTCTAGGTAGTTGAATACAGCTAACATAACTATGTGTTAAACGTAATTTTTGAAATGAAATTTGGTATAATTCATAATTAACTCATTTGTTCCTCACGGCTCACAGCACGAGTCGCGTCTCGATTTGAGGAGGGTTTAAGCCAGGTGTGGGAAATCTTTTTAAAGTTGTCGACCAAAGGATGTTACCGAAGTCGCAGGTCGCAGTATTACAAAGTAGATTGTGGCGGAAGGTAGTAGGTACGTAACAAAACGACATAGTGTGGGTTCGAGCTGCCCTCTGTTGAGTCCGTGATTAGCCTTCAGGAAAAAGGACTCGACTAAAAAGAGATCTTCTAGTCTTCCGTATATTGAATTTTGCCACCCCCTAAAACCGTCCGCGGACCGGATACTAAGTCAACACGGACCGCGGTGCAACAGATATCCATATGCTCTTTGGACCATAGTCCAGCACTGGTCAAGCACGGCTTGGTTTCGCTACGTTTAGATAAAAAAAAGTAACATAACTGTACAAAGTCTTTTTTAATGTTGTCATTTAAATAGCAAACCCGTATCCAATCTATTTAAGTGGTCAATGCGGTACCACAACACGACATGCAAGAAATGACTTCATTTTAATTGAAGTGTGTGTGACTGATGTACCGACTCTCCGTCCGTAACAATGTATGCGTGGGAGGAATCCTAATAAGTTTTGACGTTTCTTAATGTCAGGCTTAAGTTCGAGTGTTACGTAGACATATTTTAATGGAACTCATTGTATATAAAAGCATATAGTTACACTTGAAAACTGGTATACATTTGATTTAGCAAAAATGAGGCACAAGGAGGAGTTATAACACAAAAAAGTACCAAGAAAAAGAAGTATTAAAGAGAGGCAGCAAAAATAAAATCAAAAACATTTTTTAAATAAAAAGTGTGAATAGGTAGGTACATGTGGAATTCTTAAGTCGAAGCGGCGGTCATATATATAAGACACTGTTTACATCGTGATCCAACGGCCTATCTATAACGGTCTATAAGAAATCATGTTTTACCGGTTATCCAGAAAGAAGTCGGTACAAAACATATCTTCTATGTTGAATGAACAAACGACGGAAAAGTAAGAAAGGTGTTATTTGAAAGTTACGAAGAAGGGGATGATTTGAAAGAAAAAATCGTGATCAAGTTGATCAAGTCATTTGCCACGCAAAGCCGACAAACGGAAGACGGGAATGGGCACGTCATCAGCTAGAAGCTGGCCTGATGAGCGATGATGTTCAGGGACGCATTTTACAGACCCACAAGAAAAATAAACTATGTAATAGGTATATATTACAATGAGTCGGCGAAAAAAAATGTATTTTATTTTCAAATTTGATGCATAAAAATATTTTTACCTAGACAGTCTTAGAAGGGGCAACCACTCACATTATGCTTTAAAGGTGGTATAAACCTTTGTGGTTCGGTTCCGGAGGCACAACACCTACACCTCTTTCTGTTTAACATGCAACATGTAACTGACTAAAGATAGGATTCTAATCTTGCCTGGGGTTAATTACTTCTACACGATAAAAAAAACAGATCCAGGATTCAAAAATTTAAATCTGATATGACTCGCTACCCTCGAGTTTGGAGCCCGAAAATTAAAACTTTTTCAAACTAGTTCTGCGACCAGTTAAGCATGTAATTTATAGCAATTCTATTTAAACCTTATTCATTTTATAATAGTAGTAGATACGTTTATTTTTAACGACAGAAAAAAATACTACGTATATTTTAAAATGTTACATGTACCTATTGTTGGAGCCAATTATGACAAATCTAAGAAACGTAGTGGCGAAATATTCCTCAATTCAAGACATATTTTTTGGTAAAACTTTAATCGAATAGATCTTATATAAAACCTTACGAAAATTGTTGCTCCGTCCTGCAACCCAGTATAAAGAGGCAAATTCACAAACATATATTAAACGTGGTAGAACTCTTTGTGGTTCGACCGCGGTGGCACCACCGTCACATCTAATTCTGCTTATAATAGCAGTGTTAAGTTTGAAGGGTGTGGTAAGGGAGACTGACTTTTCCGAGGTATTCCAACTTAGTCCTCAGGGGGTAACAACGCATCTGTGGTCGACCTCAGGTAGGATTCTAGTCTTATCTGGAGTACATTACAAATGTCCATGGGCGGCTGTTGCTAATTACTATCAAGTGGACTGCATGCTCGTTTGCTGCTCCTTAAAATAAAATAAATAAATAAAATATAAATATTATTAATAATGCCAGGTAATACATACGAAGAGCCTATTTGGTTAGTATATCTACTCCTATTAAACTTATTACGACAAATTTACTCACCAAACTAATACTATTAATAAATGCAATGTAATGCAACTGAAGAAATTCCGAAGCTTCATGTTTGTGAGCTGCAACAAAGAACAAAAATGAGTGAAAAATTGATTAACAATAACAAATATTAACTATAATCTATGACTAAAAAGATAGATTATACAATTACAGTGGTTTGTACGTGATGAGATGGTAAGTACCACACATAATTAGGTATAACCATAGTAAACTTTATAATTGCTGAAGACCAAGTATTCACAATATTTATCTATACTTTTACTAAGTCATGGACATACGAAAATATGCCAAATATGAATTAAGGTTAATTTCGATTTATTAAGGATTTTAGCAGTAGAGCACTTTATCAAAGATCAAGATACAATTGAAATCTAGAGTATATATATATTAATTAATTCCTAGTATATATATATTAATTAATTCCTAATACATTTTGAAAGTAGAGTTTGCACTACTTGCTTCTACCTAAAAATATCCACTCTAGTACACTAAAGTTCACGATAATACAATCAGTACTTTTACAATATAAAGGTCAAAATCAAACCCTGCAAAGGTTGTTACGTAATAATTTTAATAGATAGAGTTCATGTACTTTTACTAACTACCGTGGAGCCCCAGGCAAGTGACAGTAATTCGAACATCCACCCTATTACTACTCTCTTCCGGCGGGGCCGATACTCTATACATATACTCACATAACTCTCATTCTATCACTCTACTATCTCGTAATATTTTTCTATACACATCATTCATCATCAACCAACTAATTACCAACCAACCAACCAATTACCATCACAAGGTTTAGGTCACTTTTCGAAGTGAGAAGAGTTTAGTCGTTAGTCACCTTAATCCACCACACCTAGTACGGATTGGTAGAGTTGGCGAACCTTCGAGAACCTATTATAGTACTAGGGCATAATTCCTAACGATGTTTTCCTTGATTATTAAATTCAGAAATAAATAATTTCAATACGCACATAACATCGAAAAATATTAGGTGCGCGCGTTTTTATATGAAGCCCGTACCCTCAACACGAGGCCAAAACTAATACTGCTAGCCCATCGGCGCTTTTTATAATTAGCGTAATAATAACAAAACTCAATCATAGGAATACACTTTTTATAAGTAACAAGAAAGTCGTTTTTATACGAAAAGTGTATATAAATGCGTATAAAAAGAATTATCTTTTGTAACATTGGCGAATGTTCGACAGGAAAATACGTGAAAGAAAATAGTTTTCCTATCAATTGACCATGGATAATGTACATCTCTATAATTTTGAAAGGGTATTTTATATTCTCATTTACTTATACGTATAGTTGCAAATCAAAGATCTACAACACAGACTGTTTTACTATGGATGTATTAGCACTTCATAATATAATTATGTATTTTTATCAACTAATATAATACATAATGTTTTATTCAATAAATAATTTAATTTCATAAAAACCTGTCCATAAAACGTAGTAACATATAATCTTAGAAATGGTTGTACCGTTTAAGCCATAATTTCCACGCAAATATAGGCAATTTTGTAACGAGAGAGTTTTTATCCTGAAAATATGTACGTACACTAAAACACAATGAAAGCTAAGGAATCCACGCCGATATACTTAAAATGTAAAAAAAAACTTAAAACTAACACAAACAGATACGATAGTAATTAAAATTGCAGATAATATATCATTAAATATTTAATACTACAATTCTTAGCACACTTAATTATAATTAAATAGTTTTTCTTAAACAATGTCGCGATAATAGTATTCTGACAAGGGACATTTTTTAAATTTACCAAACAAACTGCGTCAAGTTTATAAAACAAATTCAGCACAACAATAAACTTGGAATTGGAGCACTTTTGAAACGCGTCTTCAAATTAATAATAATAAACACATACCGGCAAATAGGACGCGTATCTTTCGAAATAGATTAGATAAGATTGCACATACCTCGTTATTTACACCACGTCCACTTCTCGCCAGCTCAGTGGCGCGAATGCCAATGCCAGAGAATCCGTGAGGTGCAATGAGAATCGCGAAAACTATTCACAGATTAACATTTCCCGCTTATTTGACGTTCTGAGCTTAAATGAAACCGGTATCTTCAAAATAAACGTCTTAACTTAAGTACTACAGATAATATAAAAATCTCTTCAATTTTAGAAATAACATCAAAAGTTAATATTACATTAGTGTGTGTAAAATAAAAACTTATAAGATTATATGCATAGTATAAGGCGTACAAATGGAGTTCTCCGGGTTTGTCACGAGTTTTATGATACTAAAACCAGACCTAAACCAGAGTGTCAAAAGCAAAATTCGATACTCAGATCTGGCACTGGCAGTCGCGTTCATGACTCCTAACTTATTTTAAAACAAGTGAACATTCAAAAATAGGCATTCTTAAAATAAACTTTTTAAATAAGTAAAAGTCCTTAAAGATGATTACAACATTTTCTTGAATTACGTATAGCGCGCAGTCCATCTGATGGTATGGATTGTATGAGATGGTAACGTATACCTTGGATAAGCATTTACATCACCACACCTTTCAAACCAGAACACAATAGCCCTTAACTGCTGTTATTAGGCAGAAAAAAGAGTGGTGTCTGAGGAGTTACACTACAGCGAGTTCTACTACTTTCAAATTATGTATATAATTACACGTAACTGTTATATACCTACCTAAATAAATTTTATATTGTTTGCTTGTTTGTTCAACTACTTATCCAGCTTTATTCAGATACGTTAAGTTAGCCCAGGACACTTAACATACACGTAGCAACACCTCAATAAAAATTTAAACAATATTTCCTATCAAAAGCATTTTCTTACTATAAAAACTTTAACACATGATTGGAAAGCGAAAATACCGACATACGATTAATTTTATTTTCATTTACGCGAAATTGAAACTGCATATAAAATGAAGCGGCCCGTGAACGTTTACACGCAGCGACTACAATTTCGTGATAAAATATTACAACACGTTGCTTTGTTACTAGAAATAGTAGACGAACGTAATCTACCTGATTAAGTAGTAACTACACCCTAAAGATATGAAGAATTAACCAAAGGGAATAGTAGTCTCACTTTAACTTGACGACAGATTCTTATTGGACTGGTTTTGCCGTTCCAGAATTTTGGGCAGATTAAGTAGTGCTTGAAGACGACATCAGCATATTAGCTATTCAGCAATCACTATATATAAAATTTTATTAAAATCAAGTCTGTTTGTAATATCAAAATAACTGTTTTCTACTAAATAAATATTATGAAAGCATATACGATACTTGTAACAAAAAAAAGTAACAAAATAGTATCCAATATGTACCTATATTCTTTTAACAAAAGATTTTGGTTTGACTGCCGGTTTGTTTGAAATAATTTCCGAAACAAGTGGGCCTATTTTCACAGAACTTTTACTAGCAGCCAGCATAAAAGCAACTTATGCTACTTTTCTTTTAAAAAATGTTTTATGGTTCTGTGTAAAAATTAAAATCCATTAAATCGACCGCGCGCACCATGACACGACATGGCTCGTCATAAGTAATGATACAAAAGTAGAAGTAATTATTCTTATCAACAATTACACGTCCAATTATGCTATGTTTATTAGAAGTATACTTTAAATATATCATGAATCCACTGTGTTTTTATTTTATTTTACCAGAGGGTTACTTCAAGAAATTGCGAAAATAAGTTTTTCATTTAGTGTCGTTTCACAACCATATAATAGGAATATATAATAACATAATAATATAATACGTATTACCTCTATAGATACATCTTAGCCCTGTAGCATAATTGTTTAATCTCCTTGCCGGTCTAACACAAAGCTATTATAGTCATGCAGGCAAGGCAAGATCTTGTAAGTATGTTTGTATTTCAACAAACAATGGACGACAATTAAAAAAATTCAACTCGTGTTTTGTTTTGCTTTCCAATCTTTCATTAGGTAATCATAATAATTACTTTACTATTTAAATACATCAATATTCATCATTCAAACAATTATTTGCTGCATTTTATGATCAAAGTGTCTCCGTTTTAAAGTTAAAATTCAGTTTATAATAATATATTATATTAATGAAGTTTACGTTTCGTAAAATGTGCAAAAATTGGGAACATATTTTAAAAAGGCCACTTCCGTCCATGCATATCTGCAACCAATCTAAATAACAAAAATATATCGATGCTTAGTACTCATCGTTACGTTTTACTAAATAAATTTTATTTTTACAGAACAATAACATTTATAATAGAAAACCAATACTTAATTGCCAAATAATATAATTCCTGGCTTTTCGACTGTGAAACGTTTATCCATCCATGAATATACAGAATTAAAAAGCTACCTTGACAAATAGACAGTCCAGATTATA
Organism: Spathilepia clonius; assembly: GCA_018250295.1. Lineage (NCBI taxonomy): Eukaryota > Metazoa > Arthropoda > Insecta > Lepidoptera > Hesperiidae > Spathilepia > Spathilepia clonius. The sequence continues at coordinate 8,793 of DWRA01004273.1, forward strand.
AACTGATCTGCCAATGTCAATTACGTTACGTCAAATCGCGTTCGTCTGTCGACAAACATAGCGAAGAATTGATTGAAATAAACGGGATGTAAACATAATATAATAATTCTTACTTAAAATATAACGATTCACTGGCAAAATGGATCCGGCACTATTGCGAGAACGCGAGGCGTTCAGGAAGAAGGCACTAGCGACACCCAGGTACACTACATAGTTAACTGGTCGTTCAAACGTGGAACACTAACCGTACCTTTGCCCATAGCCAATTACTTTCTCTTTCTTCTCGCTCCCACTCACTGCGAACATGTATTGTGATTAGTAGCAAAATAAAGAACTACATCACTGGATTTAAAGAGTTGAATTATCTTCACAATCAACATTCAAGGATTTAATAAGAGATTAGTTAGTAAAAGTGGTCACGATCGTCGTTAATTAGTGTTACGGGAGTAAATTACAAGATTTAGTTGAATGTACGAAAATTAAATTACTTGCTGAAAGAGAATAAATATTCTTTGTGGTATAAAACTGCATTTTTATTAAATACAAAATATAAAACCTGTTAACTAGTAAGACATTTACATAAATTATAAAATAATGTTAAATTACTTATTGTTTGTGACAAAAAAAATTAGGACTATTATTCTTTATTCTTTTTACATTTTCTTGTTCCGTTTTGTTAACATTTTCTTGTTCTGTTTACAGTGTTGAAAAGAAAAAGAAAGATGAGTCCCCATACAAGGAAGATACTAAAAAGAAATCAAAGACCACCAGCTCAGTCAGCACGGCTCCCAAACTCAATGCTGATAAGTAAGTTGAACAAACAAAGCTGGTTTTATTCAAAATATATTCCTGACAAATGAATAGACAGTTAATTACTTATTTCAATGTTTTTACAAAACAAAGTTTGCATGGTTTATCATTACTATTAATACTATTTGTGCCCTGTAACAGCAGTGTTAAGTGCTGCTGTATTATCGTTTGAAGGGTGTGGTAAGGAGACACTTATTTTAGATGTCTAACTTAGTACTCAGGCGTAGTAACACATCTGACCAACCTCAGGTAGGATTGTAGTCGTATTTTAGGTTGATTACAGCTGGAGATGGGCAGCAGTTGTCAGTAAACTGCATTGCATAAGAAAATAACTATAATTAATATTTATTATCTTCTTTTTAAAAAAATTGCATAGCATACACACATGCAGTCCAACTGAGTGCATATGGTTACTATGAGCCATGCCCGTCTGCCTTATACACAGTTTGAGCTATGCCTTAAGTCTGCTGAAGATTTATTGATAACCTTGAGTACTAATAGGTGGAATGCTTCATGTAACTACTATCAGGAAGAAATGTATTATCAACTTCAAATAAAACATTAAATAGTAGACTTTGTATAGTGGGAATTGTAATAATTACTTTAATTGCAGTTATAAAACAATGGCGGGCAGCTCCCCGTACAGATTTGGGGTGCTTGCCCGCATTGTTAGACACATGAGGACAAGGCATCAAGAAGGTGATGACCATCCACTCTCATTAGATGAGGTACTCGACGAGACAAACCAATTGGATATTGCAAATAAAGTTAAACAGGTAATTTTAAGAAAATGTGCAGTTTACTGTTAATGTTGTTTACAATTGTTTCTTATAAGAAGCTTCTTAAAACTTTTGTATGAGCTTAAAAATGGCACTGATTTGCAAATCATGTATTTTAATAGTAATACATAGTTACAGTAAATGCTGCAAAAAAATGCAATATCATTGAAAAGGAGGAAATATGCTTCAGATTTGTTATAATTTGTTGTTGGTGTGAGTAATAATAATATTAATGACTCAAAATTCTACTCTACTTCTTGCATACATTTATAATCATTTTGTTGTTATGATTAATGTAGACCATTTAGCAGATATCTTCAGTAAGTGTTTTTGTTGTAGTGGTTACAAACAGAGGCTCTGCAAAATAATCCAAAAATTGAATGCACTCCGGATGGAAAATATATCTTCAAACCTGTATATAAAATAAAAGATAAGAAATCATTACTTAGGTATGTATATTATTATTCTCACGCACACACAGAAACACACACGCACACACACAAACACACACGCACCCACGCACACGCACACATGCACGCACATACTCACCAAAAACGTTCTTAATTTTATTTGTCGTAGTATTTTAATGTATTTGCTTTGTTCACATTTGTAAAACAGACAGAATCTACTCCGTCCAGGAGCGGGCGTAACGA
>DWRA01004274.1:0-11033 GCA_018250295.1 Spathilepia clonius
AGAACCCTTTGTAGTTCGACTCCGGCGGCACCACCGCCACACTTATTTCTGCCTAATAACAGCAGTGTTAAGTGCTGATGTGTTCTGGTTTGAAGGGTGTGGTGAGGGAGATAAACTTAACGAGGCAATCCAATTTAGTCCTCAGGGGTAGCAACGCATCTGTGGTCGTCTTTCCTTGGGATTCTTGTCTTATCTGGAGTGGATCACAAATTTCCATGGGCGGCAGTTGCCACTCACCATCAGGTGGACTGCATGCTCATTTGCTACTCCATCATATAAAAAAAAAATCTTGAAACCGTGATTTTTAATCCAGGCGGATACCAATCACGGAGACCTACACCCTCAACGGCCTATACCCGAACACCCTCTACTACATCTGGCTGGCGGCGCGGTCGCAGCGCGGGGAGGGGGCGACCACACCGCCGATAGCTGTCCGAACCAAGCAATACGGTATGTCGCGGAATGGTGTAAGTTGGATGGATGGGAATGAGGAACTTACTAGCAATTCTCATCGTCTTTATTTAAGTCGGTACTTAACACACATACGTCTGTTAAACAAACGTATATTAAAACACGGTTAATCATCATGGGGGTGTTTGTATTTTTATAATACAATATTGCTGTATTTTATAAAGAGGTTAACTCGAGTTCTCTTCGCGTGACGGCTTTACAACTGACGGACCATTGACCTTCCTAATGTATCAGACTTGAAGAGATCAGAGAGATTAACATGTATGTTTATCACATAGTTTCAAAAGGATTATGTTATAATATTTCTTTCAAATGGCACATGATACACTCGATGTAATCAATCACAATTCACATATAGATAGTTCTATGATACGTATGTTATTAAAGACTTGACTAGAATAAGGACGAAACGCTATTGGAAATTAAGCCTCATTCCCGTCCGAAGCTTTGAGAAAATATGTCAAAGTAAAGTATTGTGAGTTTTCCAGGTAATTCCTACTGTAATATTTCACATAAAAGCACCTGCCCGGCACGCTGCCAGTAATACAGCACACGCACCAAGTTTTATATCACAATAATATGTGTTTTGTAATCGTAAACTTGTCGAAACGGTAACGTGTACGCATTTGCGTCGCTATCTGTACAGTATAGTCTTGCAAGGAATCGTAACGTAGCAATGCGTACACCGTACCCTAGTAGTAGCTTTATGTTGTACGTAAATATGTCTAATTTGAAGTGAGGTTTCGTCAGTGAATTTTTTACTCTAAACATGAACGACACGGAATCTAACAACCTAACCCACACATCAGTCACGCAGGGCGATCGCGAGCGACCGCGTACCCAGTGCGCGTCGGTCGCGTCGCTTCATAACATACTAACGATTCCTTCCGACAGGAGAAAGTGTGACGGATGAGACGTAGAGATGTATGGGCGAGCGGATCCTACACTACACACCAATGCATGCTCGACTGTTTTTCTTTATCGTGATTCGTATCGATCATTTATTTCTGGGCACCGTTTCGTTTCCTTCGGTTGGTTTATTTTGACCGCATTCAGTGACTGCATCGGGTAGGCGGTAAAGGGCGCGGGGCGGGAGAGCCGCGCGCCGTTTCGGTTCCAGGTGTGGCCTGGTGGAGGCGTGTGCTTACGTGTGCCTTGTGTAGTGCCCGGCGCGCCGCCCATGAATGTGACGGCGGCGGCGGTGTCGCCGACCGCCGTGCGCGTGTCGTGGCAGCCGCCGCCGGCCGAGCGCGCCAACGGCAGGATCGCGTACTACAAGCTGCTGTGCGTGGAGTCCGGCCGCGGCGACTCGGAGGCGACCGTGGTTAAGCTCAACCAGACCTCGTTCGTGCTGGACGAGCTCCGCCGCTGGACCGAGTACCGCATCTGGGTGCTCGCGGGCACCTCCGTCGGCGACGGACCCGCCTCCTACCCCGTCACCGTCCGCACGCATGAAGACGGTACGTTTCATATTCTCATACGATAACATATGCGCTCAATTTTATGGCTGTCGACTGCGAGACGAAACGCTGACTGAATAGAATCGCATCGAATATTATCTTTCGAAATATATAGCGTATTTCAGGTTAGCTTCGTTTAATTAAATTCAGCCCACCCTCGAGCGGCTATAAGGACATAAAATTGAGCCTCACCGAGCCAAGAAAATAATTACTAATATAATGAATAATATAATTTGATCGTTTAACTTAACAAACCTCATTGGCGGTGTAATATCAGCGGAGTAACATTAAACGACGGAAGGCGTTATGGTAATGCCGGCTTAATGTGCCCCATTTATAAGAACTAAAAATGTTGCAAGTTATAAAAAATAATCCTTCTACTACGCAGACTTCCCCTGATATTGCATTTTTGATTACATAATGTGTTTTAATATAAGATGATATTAATTTATAACCGTGTCATAATTATGATTACATTCTGGGAGATGTTAACAGGTATACCTACAGGTGAAATCATTCATATAAGCGCGGACTTGCAATCCGACTTGTTATAAATTCTTGATTAAATTTTTTATGTGAATTATTTTATGTTTCTAAGGGGTTAACCCCGGGGGGCGGAAATAATTTACAATATTGAGGATTTACCCGAATACTTCCGAGCAATTTGTGATCTCCGAATATTTTGAATTATTCCCGTTCCAACATTTAATTCTGGTGATTTGCTAAGATGTTCGTTCTGTTGGTGGTGGACGAAGTAACCATTTATATCATAATTTAGGCTAAGTCATAATCGATATACCCTACCGTACAACTACTAATATCATTTTTTTCTTTTGTTCCTCTTCTTGTGAGCACATAGCAGGATTCTAATCAAGGAGGTTAAATCTCGTAACAAAATTTTATATGCTTGCCGATGAATTTACATGTATTATTATTATGATCATGTCACGATTATTTGATTTTCACTATAACTGTTGTCGCTATGAGAAGCGGCAAAGTGTATTCCACTCACTTCTCACATGTAATGATTTATTTTGATGACGCGTCTCTGTATCGTCATTCGAATCGCTGATGATGGCACTCACTGAAATGCAAATTTTACTTGCACCCGATATAGTGTCGACGGCACCGTTATTATTGATTTTGGCGCACAGTTGTTGAGTATTTAGCGATGGACACAATTTTGCATGCTTTCTTTAACAACACAGCACCGTTTTTCGTTCAGTTATTTTCACTGGGCACCAGATAGGTTTACGTCTCGCTGGATTCAATTGCGTTCGATATTGGTTTTAAGATGCAATTGTATCCAAAGGGACAGCACTTTTAGGAAGCACTCAGCACAACTAGCGACGACACGAGGTGAGAGAACGAGTGCGTGCTACGATAAAGCGATCAACCAATCGATACGGTCAGAATCTTCAGCGCCATCGTTATACAGAATCACTCACACATCCATAACTCCGTTACAAGTAAGGTAGATGTGTGAGTGAAGTCATCGGGCTGGTTACTGAACGTGATCGTTCGGTTATCGGTTCACCACGCACCACGGCCCGAGCGCCGCATTTGAATACCAATATACCGTCCCACACGACACGCGCGCATGCTACTATACTACTCACAACTACTTCTCTACTCACTACTCTGACTATACTCTTAGCGGCAAGGCTGCGGTTCGAACAGACCACCGGTCCCGAGGATCCATTCTAAATTAAAAACTTACAATTGGCGCATTTTTAACGGATCCGACGGATAGATCCGCGACGCTCTTCGCCTGTACTCTCGGACTGCTCAGCTCGAACTAGAACTTCGCGCTAACTCTATCTTTATCTCTATCTCTCTATCTATCTCACTTGCTCTTAAGCTACAACTTCTTGCCAGTAGCTCCTTCTCTTCCTTCCTTCTTCTGTATACTCTATCAGACTATCGTCGTGCATGCACACTAGATATTGTGACATATACAGAATACTATTGTGCCTTACATTCGCTATTGCCGTAAGCGAGGAACGCAGAACCCGAAGGACCACAAGACAGAATCGGCCATCAATCAAAAGTGTAAAGTACCTACTACTCTGATTTCATACTTAACAGTCAATTAGAAGAGCACAGCCAACGGACAAACACTCAAACACTGCCACAAACATCACAGTGGATAGCGACATAAGGTACGAGTGACACAAGGGACAACACACACCGGACCAGAGATGGGCGCTCATGACAAGACACCACTGATGACGCACACACACCTAGACCGGCGCCGTCGCGTTAATCAATACATGTGCGTGTGAGTGACTCGTCAGCGCGAAGGGACGTGACGGTCTTCGGAACGTGTAGCCCTTATCTGTTGGAATAAGCGAGTCTAAAATATCCCCTTTGGAACTTTCGCATCTCATAAGAAGATTCAAGACGTTGAGGCACTTTTGCCTCGTACTGGAAATAAATTCGCATTGCTATTCGCTGAATGCTCGATGCGACAGGAAGGGCGACACGCGCGAACCTAGACCGTCGCCGGCGTCCCAAGCGGCTTAACCTGAATGCGCCTCCTAAAGAGCTCAAAATACACGAGGAAGTGAAATAAGAGTATCCCCCATTTGCCGACAAGCGTTCTACTCGTAATCTCTCACTTAGTAGTTCCGTTCGCCCTGCAATGTTCGCACAATTTGTCTTAAATGTATTTGAATGCGTTTTTCTCTTTTTTTTCTCTCGTCACTGACTTTGTATGGGCCGCTGGTAACACCCGTACAGCTATGAGGAGTGAGTATAAATTACTATAGTGCTTGTATCGATGTGCGTTTGTGCTTGTGCCTATGCTTCGTGTAGTTATTCTTCCTAGCACTATTGTCTAACTTCTTTTATGAAACAAACTGCAAGCGGCGTATTATTTGAAGCATGTCTTTTGACATCTGATGATTCGGCGAAGACTTGGTGTGTCTCACTTCTAATACTTTTAATCGACCACAAGTCTCCTCCCCGAAGCATGTTCCCTTGCAGTGTGTGAGCGAAAAGTAGTTATAGTAATGCTGCTTAATAACTATAGACGAATACCTAACTAAATGTTGACTCTTTGTAAAAGCTTTACGATTTTAGTTGTTCTTAACGATGTGGATTGAAAGGTAATGATTTTTTATTGGTAATGATGATGTGAAAGGGCGTAAATGTTTTACTGTTCAGTGTGTGTTGGTATTCAAATGCCCGATCGAGATGCTGAGAGGCGTGTGTAGACACTCGCCTTCGACCAAAATACTCTATCAGCATTACCGACGGCGTTTACCGACCGCACATTCGGCGAAAGTTTTTTTACTACGAACTCGCAGTGCTTACCGAGAAGCCTTTGACGCCGCTTAACTCCAATTATAGGTTGAACTGCTTTAGGTAGTGTTTTTTCTCTAGCACGCTCCCGTAGATGCTGATAGGGCATTTAGGTCGTCTTGCGAGCGGATCCTGTTCAATCGTCTAACATGTGGTTTGTGTGGTCACAGTGCCCGGAGAACCTCAAGACGTGAAGGTGACCGCAATCAACTCAACGTCAATACATGTGACGTGGAAGCCACCACAAGAGAAGGAAAAGAACGGAATCATTAGAGGCTATCACGTTCATGTACAAGAAGTAAGAGACGAGGTAAGCTATACACATTCATAAAAATAGTTCTACTTACGGCACGTATGACGTGTCCTCCTTATTTTGGCTGCAGTTTTTAATCTGATTAATAAAACAGTAAGGTAATGTCAATATTAAATGCAAAACGATAAGAAATTCTGCTGTGATAACTTGTACATTTTCATAATTTCATCCTCTTCAAACTAGGGTAAGGGCCTTCTGAATGAGCCGATGCGGTTTAACGTGATGGACGACACGACTCTGGAATTAAACGTATCAGGACTTCAACCGGACACGCGGTACAACGTGCAAGTAGCAGCACTGACGCGAAAAGGTGACGGTGATAGAAGTTCTCCTGTGTCTGTGAGGACACCTGGTGGAGTTCCAAACAGACCTACTGTTAACCTAAAGTAAGTGTACCTACATGATTAAGAATTCAAATATTTTTCTAACTATCCATTAACACGTTTCTTTTGTTTTAGGGTGTTGGAGAGAGAACCGATAGTATCTGTCGAAATTGAGTGGGCTAGACCTACTCAAACGTACGGAGAATTACTCGGCTTTAGACTTAGATATGGAGTTAAAGATCAAATACTAGGCGAGGAAAATTTCTCCGGTACTAAAGTCAGTTCACACAGAATAACAGACTTAGAAAGAGGCGTCCAATATGAATTTAGAGTGGCCGGAAGAAACCAAATTGGAATCGGTCAAGAAACCATTAAATATTTCCTCACACCAGAAGGTGCACCAAAAGGACCACCAACAAACGTAACATATCATTTCCAAACCCCAGATGTCATAAGTATAACTTGGGAAGCTCCGACCAGAGCAGATCGAAGTGGTCAGATAAAGAAATACGATGTCCAATTTTACAAACGAGGTGACCAATCTTCTCTAGTAGAAAAAACGACGGAGCTAACTAAAGCAGTATTTACTGGCTTAGAAGAAGATGCCCATTACATATTTAAGGTCAGAGCGTACACTGAGCAGGGACCTGGACCTTATAGTAAAGATATTACAGCTCATACTGAAAGGGACATCGGTAGAGCGCCCATGTCAGTTAAAGCTGTTGCGACATCAGAATCTGGCGTTGAAGTTTGGTGGGAAACCGTACCTTCTAGAAGAAAAATTATAGGTTACGTCGTATTTTATACTATGACACCTGTGGAGGACTTAGACGAATGGCAACAAAAGACAGTTCACGTAACGCATTCAACTGATTTAGAAAACTTAGAAAAGTTTGCAGAATACGCGATTGCTGTAGCTACAAAAACTGCAGATGGATTAGGAAGGTTATCTGAAAAGGTCACTGTTAAAGTAAGACCCGAAGAAGTGCCTTTACATCTCAGAGCTCAGGATGTATCTACACATTCTATGACTCTGTCATGGTCACCACCCTTACGATTAAACCCCGTTAGTTATAAGATATCGTACAACGCCATCAAAGAGTTCGTAGATTCACTCGGCATGACCCAAACTCAGGAAATACCTAAGAAAGAAATTGTAGTGAAGCATGATCGGACGTCATATTCGATTAACGATTTGTCTCCATTCACTACGTATAATGTTAATGTAAGCGCCATACCTAACGATGACTCGTACAGACCGCCAACTAAAATAACTGTAACAACACAAATGGCCGCCCCGAAACCTATGGTCAAGCCGGACTTTTATGGCGTTGTTGAAAACGAAATACTCGTAATTCTACCTCAAGCCTCCGAAGAATACGGACCCATTTCACATTATTACCTAGTTGTAGTTCCTGACGACAAAACACATAATCATAAAAATCCCGATCAATTCCTAACAGACGACTTAATAAAAAATAATGTTAGGACCGACGATGAAAATGCTCCTTATATTGCTGCCAAATTCTTACAGAGAAATATTTTATATACTTTCCATCTCGGTAATGACGAGATGTTTGAAGGATTCCTTAATAGAAAATTAAACCCAAGCAAAAGGTATCGTGTGTTTGTGAGAGCAGTTGTAGATACTCCGCAAAAACATTTGTATACATCAAGTCCATTCTCAGAATACTTATCTTTGGACATGCGCGAAGCTCCACCTGGCGAGGAGCCTAGTAGGCCCGATCCCAAGGATATTAATGGGGATCCTGAAATAAGGATAGAGGAAAATCGGAAAGAAGCGGGTATGGTTTGGGTGATAGGTCCAATAATTGCAGCTCTAATGTTATCTTTGTGCTTAGTACTTTTATTCATCGTGAAGAGAAGGAGACAACCCTGCAAAACACCAGATCAAGCAGCTGTTACTAGACCACTTATGTCTGCTGATATAGGCTTTGGAGCTCCATCTGATCCTGTTGAAATGCGGAGATTAAACTTCCAAACCCCTGCTATGATTTCACATCCGCCCATCCCAATATCAGAGCTCGCAGATCATATAGAAAGACTTAAGGCTAATGACAATCTGAAGTTCTCCCAAGAATATGAAAGTATTGAACCTGGGCAACAGTTTACTTGGGATCACTCTAATATGGAAGTGAATAAGCCGAAGAACCGATACGCTAATGTTATTGCTTACGACCACAGCCGAGTAATACTTCAACCTATCGATGGAATACTTGGAAGTGACTATATCAATGCTAACTACTGTGATGGTTATCGTAAACATAATGCATACGTCGCAACTCAAGGCCCTCTGCAAGAAACGTTCGCTGACTTCTGGCGCATGTGCTGGGAACTACGAACGTCTACTATAGTAATGATGACTAAATTAGAGGAGAGGACTAGAATCAAATGCGATCAATACTGGCCGAGTCGGGGAAGCGAAACGTATGGCATGATGACTGTAACCATCGCGGAGGTTCAGGAACTAGCCACGTATTGCATTAGAACATTCCAAGTTACGAGAAATGGTGGTGCGGAGCGGAGAGAGATAAAACAACTACAATTTACTGCGTGGCCCGACCATGGCGTTCCTGATCATCCTGCTCCGTTCTTACAGTTTCTGCGACGCGTCCGTGCTCTTAACCCACCTGATGCTGGTCCATTGGTCGTCCATTGTTCGGCGGGCGTCGGTCGTACAGGATGCTTCATTGTTATCGATTCGATGCTAGAAAGAGCCCGCCACGAACGCACCGTCGACATCTACGGACATGTTACTTGCTTACGAGCTCAACGCAATTACATGGTCCAGACCGAAGACCAGTACATTTTCATTCACGATGCTTTGCTTGAAGCGGTAGTCTGCGGTGACACTGAAGTACCAGCTCGTAACTTGCACGCTCACATTCAAAAACTGATGCGCATTGATACAATTGAGAATATTACTGGAATGGAATTGGAATTCAAGAAGCTAGCTAACATGAAGGCTGATTCTAGCCGTTTCGTGTCGGCCAGCCTGCCTTGCAACAAGCACAAGAACAGACTTGTCCACATCTTGCCCTACGAATCTACTCGCGTTTGCTTGACACCGAGAGATGGATCTGATTACATTAATGCCTCGTTCGTCGATGGCTACAGATACAGAGCCGCTTACATTGCCACTCAAGGTCCTTTACCTGACACTACTGATGACTTCTGGAGAATGCTGTGGGAGCACAACTCGACTATCATAGTCATGTTGACCAAGCTAAAGGAAATGGGCCGGGTAAGTAATTTAACTTGAATCAGATTGGTTTATTACGTCTTGTGAATGAAGCTCATGAATAAATTTACTTTTAGGAAAAGTGTCACCAATATTGGCCATCCGACCGCTCTGTACGTTACCAGTGCTTCGTTGTGGATCCCATCGCTGAGTATAATATGCCTCAGTACATCTTGAGGGAATTCAAGGTAAGATCAAATATTTACAACATTGTCTCTGATTGAAAGGACCATAATGGTCCATACTTTTCAGTACTTTACAGTACAGTGAGTTTGTTTACTTTTCTTGAATCTTATTGTATTCCTCCTTAGGTTACGGATGCTCGCGATGGCGCATCCAGAACGGTCCGCCAGTTCCAGTTCACGGACTGGCCGGAGCAGGGCGTGCCCAAGAGCGGCGAGGGCTTCATCGACTTCCTGGGGCAAGTGCACAAGACTAAGGAGCAGTTTGGACAAGACGGGCCAATTACTGTGCATTGCAGGTAAGACTTTGTGTCTCCAACTTTGGTGATCATTTAGCTATAAAAAGCCTTTATTACTCTTAAGAAGTGTACAACTAATTAATCCATTCCAACATTCAACATTCCAATGAATTAATTCCGTAACATTCCAATTAATTAATTCAATTAACCTTAATTAGAAAATTAAGGTTAATTAGAAACCTTAATTAGAAAATTAAGGTTAATTAATAAAAAATAAGGGTAAATAATTAACCTTAAGAGAAAAATTAAGGTTATTTAATAAGGAACTTTGGTAATAGGAGTTTCATTTGTGAAATTCATGGTTTATACAGCCACAATTTGAATCACATGGATACACAATAGTCATAAAAATGAAGACGTAAATATTTTCTTTATGCATTATATAAAATGTGTTGGCCAGTGGTCACGACCAGTGTTAGAGCAACGGCCTTGATTACAGCGCGGGAGTGGGCCGCACGTGATTTCATACTTATACCCACTAAACACACCTACGCATTCCTGGTCGGTACGAGAGCCGGCCAGTAGTTTTTAAGCAATGTAAGAACTAATACCTACTAAACACACGTGGTCGGTACGAGAGCCGTCCAACAATTGCGAACAGTGTAATAGCAGCGGTGTTGTTGCAGCGCGGGCGTGGGGCGCACGGGCGTGTTCATCACGCTGTCGACGGTGCTGGAGCGCATGCAGTACGAGGGCGTCGTGGACGTGTTCCAGACCGTGCGCACGCTGCGCACGCAGCGCCCCGCCATGGTGCAGACCGAGGTAGTGTATTGTTTTTGTTTTCAAGGCCGGTGAAAAGTACGTTTGTTTCTTTTTGTTTTTGAAAAGCCGTTTAGAAGTACCCGGCGCCGTAGCACCGACGTTATGTGGCATTTTTACTCACTGAAACCCCGTGGTCGTTCGCAGCGGTGTGTGGACCCCGCGGTCTTCGAAGAAACGCAACCAGAATCCTTTGACCGCACTGCCCCGTCAGTGGGGTCCGTGCGACGGTATTTACAGCGATATACGACCACACATACTTTAGTCTTATCCGAAGTTGATTATAGATGTCCATGGGCAACAGTAGCCATTTACCGTCAGGTGGATTGTATGCTCCTTTGCTACATAATTAGTCATGGTATATCTAATCAAAATACATAAATATGGTTGAGTTGCCAAGAAATCCTGCTTGATTTTTTATCGTTTATTAAAAAAAAACTTTAATAAATTGTTAGTGTACTTAATGGATCTAACATGAATTACTTACTAGATCAATGATTTATAAATAAATAACTCTTTCTATACTCATAACTTCATAACAAGTATCTTCATAATAAGCCATTACAATTTTTATCGTATCCTTTAGACCAGTCTTTCCCAAAGTGGGCGATAACGCCCCCTTGTGGGCGCTGCAGGTCTCAAGGGGGGCGGTAAGAGA
>DWRA01004275.1:0-11032 GCA_018250295.1 Spathilepia clonius
CATGAGCGTGGAATCATGCTACTATCAGAAAGATGGCAAAAGGTGTTGGATTTATAAAATATTTATTCATTATACGAATATCGTCTTTCATTTTCATAAAAAAAAACAAAACTACTTTCCGAACAACCCAATATATGTAGCCGAAGGACTTCAATCCTATCGGAGGTTTATTATATATGTCCACGAATGGCACTGGCCATTTACCAAAACTTGGATACTGGACTCGTTCACCACTTAACAAAAATATTTCTTAACCTTACTTAGAGCATAAAATAATAAACACATAATGATGGCTGGCTAAAGTTGTTTTAAAAATAGTAAGTACGAAATATAAGTAATTAAATACGTGAAGTAGGGGCGTAGCCGGCGTGGGCGTTGTAGCTCTTTCTGGTGAAACAGGTCTGCTGTTGTGAAAATAACAAAATAAAAAAGTATAAATAAGAACCAGTAGGTTAGGGGTAATTTGCAAGCGCCCTGTGTCTTATGTGTCTTCATTTGTATATTTTTTTATTTAAAGATTTTGCCGTTCGCTAAAAATGGCCCAAAATTCTGAAAACTTTCTTGAAAAGCAGGTATATAAACCGCGTCATATGTGTGTTACAGTTTGCCTTGTATGATATTGGACTTGGATTTCGTAGCTGGTCTTTGCTAGTTGCTTTTCTATACATTGATGTAGGACCTGTAAAACGAGAACTACAGCGCACATTAAGTAAACTTACCTTTCAATTTATTCAAAAGAAATGGTTGCCAACGGGTAAGTCGTATTCGTAGATCCTGTCAACTGAGTACAAATTGCATTTGTAAATTGACAAAGAGTAATAATATTACAAGTGTTCACTTAAAATATTATTTGATAATAAACATCACAGTTTTTTAAAAAGTTGCGCAAATTTAACTAACAGTCGCACACAACTAGAAAGTTAAAATATATAAATTATTTGAGTAGGTATGTACCTATTTCTTTTTTATTTATAAGTATTTATTATTTAGATTTTTTTTTATTTGTGTTTAGTAATACTTAAATTCGCCGATAAAATTTAATTTGCAGTATTGCTGAAGCGCCAGCCTTATGCAGTGCTGCTTTGCTGAAGACTGCCGTGTTGCTAGATTCATTGGTAATTAATGTAAAAGATTTGTGCAACTAGCGTCGGTTTTCCTTGTGTAGCTTTTTGCCCTTTACGTACCTATATGAACGCAGTCCTGGAAGATCAGTGAAAAGCTTGAGGATGCTGTCGACTTTCTCTAGTATAAATAATCTTTAAACCAGAAAACAATAATATACAGTAAATAAAAACAAATATAGACATGTTCGCCACAATGAAATCACGCAAGCAATTCTTACAGGCCTTTGCAGATGCGCTTGCGCGTAGCAACAGGAACACTTCAAAGTCCTGGTTACTTACTAAAAAAATATACACCTCTTTTATTTTTGGTTAACTTTGGCCAGTCCCGTTTAAATACTTCCATTAAGGTGCGGCGGAAAAAGAAGAAACGTGGCACCTTGATGCTCGTACTGCTCCCACACCGTGACCCATCCTGCTAAAATAATAGGAGGGCATATATACACTGGTAAAGTGCCCGTATTAATATTGTAATTAAGTCAGTCTGATATGACCCATTTGTAAATTGTTGATAATCTTTGTTACGATATTGCAATTATTGCGGTTATGAAAGTGCAAAAACTGCGTTATCGTCCTTGAATTATGTACCTACCTGCTGTTATCGTGAATATGAATAATGAATATAAGCATTGGAGAACGTTAGCATCTTTCATGTTTTGACTTCGGAGGCATCGCTACCACAAAAAAAATCTTCCTTACATTACCAATGTTGGCAACCTTTCGCTGTTAACTTATTCCGCTGGAGATCAACGCATCTGTGGCCGACCTCCACCTGGATGTCACCTATCGAAGGCTTGCTGTACTTTTAGGTCTGCCTGTAGTTTATACTATACCAATTTATAGTAAAATATATTCAACATCGTGACCTAACAAACACAAAGTAATGTAACAATTTTGACTTGTTAAACTGTAATTAAAACTATTAATGACTTGTGTAGGACAGCTAAAACACTATTACTACTATTGTATACAGGTTAAAGACGGCTACGTTAGGTAGTGCCTTGTAGGCACTCAGAGGCAACTTGAACTAAAATATATATAACAAATATTAATTGACCCACTAGCCGAGCGGACACGCGCCCCACGTTAGCCGTGGGCGACGTCCTGGGATGCATGTATCCTGTAGCTATATACGTCATCTCATCCTTTCAGCGAATCAAAGTACATTACAGATTGATACCGGCAATATTTCTAGAAAGCGACATTCATTCAAACATATTCTATTTCAAGAATGTCCTGGCATTACAATAGAAGTTCAAAAAAATCATATCATATTGATTGTCTGAACGCACTAATCCTTGGCAGTTTGAGTCAGATATTTAAACAACAAAGGTATTGGACTGTCATTTACGGGGCACAGCTGGTTTTATGTAATCCTCAAGAAAAACGAATGATATTCGTGTTCCTAATATAACTGCTATTTTCGTACCCATACGTATATAATTGTACGATTTGATTGATTTGATTAGTACGGCGAGGGGCTGTATAAGGATGGGGTGAGGCAGTAATCCCAGATTTAACAATAAATAATATGCGAGATATAATATACATATTTCTGTTTTAGGACCTGTATTCCCCCTTTATACCTAGAAATACCCTTGAACTAAAACTACCTTTATTTCAACACAAGCTAGTGTATTTATTTGCAGCAAAGTATTATGTTAAAATACGACCTGCAAAACCTAATCGAAATAAAGTTATAGGTAGGTATGAGCTTTCAATAGTATCGAGCAATGTTTCATTAGCGTACTATTTCAAATCATTTTTTTTATTACTCATTCTATTGGAACTTAAAAGCTCGAAGCGCTCTAGGGTACTGAAAGCGTTCAGATTTACCCGGTATAGGTTACGAGGAACAGGTAGGTGGATGCAATTCTCAGTTAACATTTCACTAGAAATAGTCTCGAGCAGGCGATTCAGTTTCCGGTAAATCTGTTTGACTTATAACTTATAAGTGTTAGTGCTCAGTGTAAGGCCGTCGCGCGCGGCCTGAAGCCGCATCTCGCGCGCGCGACCCCTGCTCCCACGCACGCGCTGCGCCGCGCGCCCTCCATCATGTACACGTACAACAGATGCACTTGTAATTGCACTTGCTTTAGACCTACGTATCCAGGTAATTAACGGCTTTTTACATGTCTAACGTTTTATTTCTTATGTAATTGTAAATTATTTTGAAAAATATTGCGTATAATCTTGTAGCTTATTTTATTCGCTTTGTTATGTTACAACTTTTTCAAATAAATATTTGCAATTTTATTTTATTTTTGATATGATATTGAAAATGAATAATAGATAACCGGTGGCAGGGAGGTAGAGGAACTCATTACCTATCGATCTAATCCCCATATACTCGTATGTTCGCAGATTTTCAGTTGTTTCAAAGTTAATTGCGTTTAAGTGTTTTTCTTTTTAAATTAAGATTTTAGCATAAAGTTAAAAAAATCCGCCAAACTACTAGGATTACGATTACGATTTTTTCCTCAAAGTAGACGAATACTAATTAATTAATAAGACGAGTAGTAATAACCCTTAATTAAATGTAAGTCCTGCTTAACAGATAAAGTAAAATTTACAGATCCTAGTCCTACAGATAAAATAATCAAAAATTACTTTTTGTTTGGACATTTAATAAGTCAAGTTTAAAATGGGTCTGAGGGTATGACAGGTATACATCGAGGCAAGCAGTCGTATCGCAGTTGAGGCGCAATGTTCGAGTTGATTGCAGCTGTCCACGTGCGGTAACGGCAAAGACAAAACAACTATGTACAAGATTTTCTTTTTTATTTATTTTGTTCGGTAGCTACTGAAAAGCTTGAGTAATGAATGAAAAAGTCCTCTAATTTTCTGTAATGATTATTTGATACTATCACTGATCGAATTACAAGTATTTGATAAAAACCAGTATAAAAACGAAAATATTACAATAATTTTGAAGTTTAGTTAGTGGTTTAATATCTTTTTTTTGGTAGGTACCATCTGGCGTCGCCTTCCTGTCTACCCCTGCGGTAAGTGTGCCCTGACGTTGTGTTTCAGTGTGCTTCTCTACACTTACGTCTATATATTCAAATAGGATTGATTATTAAAAAATAACAATTTAAAGTTCAATGGACTCGTATTATTTTGTTTGTGCAGCGTTGCGCCACTGTCGCAACCCGATCTACCTGCGCGGTAAGTGCGAGCTGATGTTGGTACCTATCTAGTGCACCACACGCTTTCGCTCACATGAGTTTCTTTATTTTGCTAAATTTTTACTTTCATCATTAAGTTGTCGCCTTTTGTATTTTGTCATTGTGTAGGTATATGTCAGCATGAGTACTGTTATTGTTTGTTTGAGTGATGTTGAACATTGAAGTCATACTTATTTATAAATTTTTATTGCTTTCCGTTTAAGGTTTGTGACATCTTTATTTTCATAAGAATACATCTATTCGCTTACCTGCCAAAAACATATTTTACTACAACCTTGGTACACTGCACAAACGAAACAATAGTTTTTATGATTTTTTGAGGGTAGAAATGTAATATTATAGTTTTTCCATACCCAGTATTTACAACATGTGCGTTTAAGTAGATTAAGAGTGCCTAAAAGTGTCTCTTATTATAGTTTGTGCGAAGTGAGGCGTTTTTGTGGTGAATTATTATATTTAAAATATTTTATGTAAATATTGATTTTGATTGTTTAATATCTCCAGGTAATTTATTATAAAGATTCGACCCTTCATAAAGAATACTGTTTTTGGCATATTTCATTCAAGATGCACACTAGCTCGGGCTTAGCCCGAACTAGTTAAGACATGTGTTTTCCCCATCTTAGTTATTTCAGCCCGAATGCGGTCACTATCGTCCAGCTGCTTCCGTTCGTTACGGTAAGTGACTTTTAAAGTATCATCACATTCGTATTTGTTGTCCTCCGTAGATAAGTTTGGTTGCGAATCACTACGCCTTACGAGGCCACTTCTAGTACTGACTAGAAGCGCCGTATGCTCAGTGTTATGATCTATCATATCTTTGTTATGATTACTCACGTAGTATGCGCACGCAATGACGTCTTATGGATATGGCGCTCGGGTAGGGCAATATGAAGGACCTGTCTCTTTTTATCGGTGGTGAAGAGCCGCTATTTGCTTATGCACAATTGATGTAACTCGGCAGAGTAGCGTCGTAACAACTTAAAGCGGTTTTATAAACTTGATACTTTGTTGTTAAAACTTTAAAATATTTATTTATTATAGCAACACGTCTGCTTTGTGCAGTGTCCCAGCGCGAGATTTATAATCAATTAGAAGTTATTGTAAAAATTAATCAAAAATAAATGAATATTATTTATCATTGTTCTTAAAATTGTTTTATAATAATTATTTTATGGATAGTTATTATAGAAAAATATATATGATCAAAGTTTAAAGTTATATTTTAATTGTGATAAAACTCTCTGCTGATTAACCCTGGAGATAACACCACCATAAACGACCAAAATAAAAGGTAGCGCCAAAAACGAACAATTGTTACAATATTAAAAATGTCAAAAACCGGTGATAACATGATGGTTGAATCTCGGCCTCTCGATCGCGGGATCCGTGGTTCAAAGCTCTTATTTTTAAAAGTTCTTATTATAAAATTCATTTGCTTTAACGGCGAAGAAAAACATCGCGAAGAAACTTACAGGTTTGGGCCTTTTTTAATAAACTTCTGAAACGTCACGTGCGTCCTCGTCACGTCCAATCCGGATTTTGCGGGTCCACTTTGACTATGGCATAATTCCCTCTCATCCTGAGAGGAAAACCTCGCCCAGCAGTGAGACGTTAATGGGTTGACGATGATTACATTGTCCGATAGATAGCAGGTGTAGAATAATAGCAGTTTCTCCAAGTTTTTCTGATCCGAATGACGAACAGAGTGTGGGTGTACACGCCCTTCCGCGCTCCTAGCGCGGAGGTGGGAGTCGGAGAGATCGCGATTGGTAAAATATATGGACACAAAGGAATACATTCTACTTATCGTTAAATTTTATTGATATATGGAAACAATTAAAATTTGTACAGATAAAAAAACACGAATATAATAAATTCAGATTATATTTAAAAAAAATGCGTTATCTATTTCAATTTTTTTTAAAGGTAGGCGCTTAATGTAGTACAAAATTCACATAATTAACCAATTAATGACATATTCGTACAGTACTTACGGACATATGCTTATACTCCGTGTTGGACCGATTGCGTAATATTTGCAATATTACGCAATCGGTCCATAATCATCATCCACTTACGAGTTGAGCTTATCGGAAACCTTTTGTGCCAAAAAGATTAATTAAAAGTGTATCAGAACCAATAATTCTTACCTGAGATAGTAGAATACGCCGATCGATAAAATCTAGGCTGACCTGATTGCAGGAACGACCAAGGATATCGCTTAGAAAAATTGAAAAATACTTACCTAATTGGCGCGACAGATCCCCCGACGCTTCAGCGGGTGGTCACTTGCACAATTATTACAATAAGTATAGAAAATGAATGAGAAAACTATTTGTTTAAGAGATTCAGGTCTAGTGCTCGGAGTGAGGTCTCGTTATGAGCTGGGAGTGGCTCGGGCCGGCAGGGCGCGCCGCGCATGCACCAGGACGCAAGTGCAGCATCCTCCAGACAAAATCAATGAGCTTATTCGGTTTTATTCAGTACTACCATCTGATTCCACTTCCGTTCTAATTTCAATATAATTTTTCTACTCACATATTTGTAGTATTACGGTATATTCTTTATTAAGTTTTAATGAAAGCCTAATTATTATTACCTATATGTTGATGTTAACATCTCAATATACTTCATTGTTTATTAAAAACGCTCAATTGATTCGACGACTGATTCAACACATATTCATTTTCATACTTAAATATAATTTATATTCATAATGCTCGTAAAAATTAAAAGTAATATTGCGGTTCGCCCAATACGATAAATGAACAAAATTTTAGAGTGCCATTTTTTAAAAAGAAGTTACTGCAAATTTTCTATCAATTATAAAATTGACTAGCTTGGTTAATATGGTAATTTTTATTATATATCTTAGTGGACTCGTTAGGTCGGTCCAAATTCAACAACAATATATTTTTTTAATAGAATTAATTCAATTCAGTATTTTTTTTTTATAGAACTGTGAGGTAACTGACTGACTGACTCAGAGATCCACAGCCAGCCAAATCCGCGGAATCTAGAATCCTGAAATTTTGCAGATTCTTTATGCGGTGTAATTGAACACTAAGATAATAATTTTTGAAATTTCACCCCTAAGAAAGTTGAAAGTTTGTTCGAAAATTTGCCAATATTGGAACAAGTGCAATATAAATAAGTATTTGGCTTTGTGATTAGATATAATGAAATACTTATTTCACCTGTTTTGCAAAATCGACCGTTTAAAGAGGTTGAAGAGGGTTCATTCTGTTTTATTTTTGAAGCAAATACTACGAAAAGTAGTATTTGGCAATCTTACTAAAAATATTAACATACTTTTCACACCGTTTTTCGGCAATGAACCCCTAAGAGAGGATGAAATTTTAGTTCAAAATCCGCCATTTACTAGCATTATAAAAATTTGCCTTTGGTTTTTAGATCTGAAATAATAAACCATTAATTTTGCCGGTTTTGGAAAATGTGTATGGATTTTATAAAGAAATCTAGAAATTGGGTAGTACTAGCGAAAGTCGTTAAAGAAATCGAATTAGGGTTTTTATGGATAGTAACTACTCTATATCTCTATGTATATCGAAAAGTTGTGTCTTTTTTCATTTACCCTGTTTTCATTACAGATTAAAATAAAAAAAATGTTTGGTTGTTAATGTCACAAGGAGTGCTTTATACTAAATGCTTATGACACAGACACAGACAAATATTAAAATTTTCGTCTGTTTGGTTTGGCTCATCTTCGGAACGGTTGGACCGACGTTCACGGGACTTTCATTGATCACTGAGTTATCTGATCTAACAAGGAGTACGAGTACAAAGGCTCCTTTTATTTTCAATATCATTTTGTTAAATTGTGTAAAACCTTCAGCTGATGTTAGGTTTTTTTTAAACAGAGATGAAACCGCGGTGTATACCTAGTATTGTATTTTTTTTAAATCAAGAATACTTAGGAGTAATTACGTTAAGATCTCTAGAATATTTTTAAAGGTGTGCGAAACCTGACAATATGCATTGCAACGCGGTGGATCGTGGTTTTCATTTTAAGAAGAGACCCAAGCCCAGCTTCGAGAAAGTAATGGCTTGGCAATGACGACGACTAATATGCACCAAAACGATTAATTAACCTGTCACAAATATAAGCATCAGATGTAATAGTTTTGGCGACCAACGAGGTGCTCCGTAGCGCGTAGCACGTAGCACGCCGTAGCACGTAGCACGTTAGAACTGCAATACATCGTGATGCAGATCATATATTACATTATATCTTACCAGGAGATGCTAATTTAACTTTACTTTATCTTTATCCAGTTAAACTTAAATGTTACTTAAGTTTATTAAACGAAATGCAGACATATGATAATTGTGAAAATTTATTTAATGCTATTTTCTAAAAAAAAATGTCGACTGTTGTGAGAATACGATTTAGTTGCGAAACATTTCTTGTCGCCAGTAATTATATAGATCGTTTGATGTCGAAAAATAATGTTTTTGATTTATTGTTGCTTTTAAAGAATAACCTAAGAAAATCTTCACCAGCATGATATAAGCCTATGCTTTTAGGCTGAAGTGTAGATGCGGCTAGATTAAATCATTTAACGCATATGAATTATTACACCGAACATTAACCTCTCCTTCGGAGTTAACAAATTAATTATGATTAGTTGTCTAAAGTACAAGTGTATTTTCTAGTCCATCATTAGCCGTAGCATACACATAAAATTTTACCAAACAGTATTTGTTTGTTTTACTAAGTAGCTCGATACGGGAACGTGGGCTATATGTATGTATATTAAGTGAAGTACAGAAATGGGATGAGATCTCATCTGATTTTAATAACGTGTCAAAATAAGTATAGTGTTGTTTAAAAAGCACATGAAATTTTGACTCTCTTATCTCATATTAAACATGAAGTGTGTTACAACTTTAATGTTATAACATCATGGTCCAGGCGAAGAAGGAAAGGTCAAAAGGTTTATTTTTCTTAATAAAACAACAATTGTATAAGTATATGAGTATACTTAATGTAAATTCCAAATTATTACCAAAGTTGACTGCAATGTGACACATAAATTATACGTTTGTTAGTGCAATCCCAAGCAACACACGAGCCAAATAGGAGTAAAATGAAATCACAATAAGTAGTTTAGGCCTCATAACCCTTCTGTAACAGCTGACGTAAATACATTATTTATATACAATAAAACGAATTACAATCAAAAGAGTAAGTAAGCAGGGTAAATTATGTATTGATAAGCTTAAAGTTATTAGATAAACGATATTCAGATAAGAGCAGATGGGATAACTTCCATAGGAGTTGGAGATTTAGAATTACTCTGTATAAGCTAAAGAAATATTTAATTTCACAAGCTTCATTCCGAATATCCACAGTCATGCTCTCTTTAAGTTGCATAGCTTGGAAGCTGAATAGTTTTCCGACGTTTTTATATAGCAAACGACCGCATACATTAAAAACGAGTAGTGTATTTTAAAAAACTTATAGCGCGAGAAGTGTACAACTACATTTATCTTCAGATTACGGCGTACAACTGCCTTTATGTTCAGCTTAAGGTGTAAATGTATAAAAAAATAATATTATTATGTACAAAGAAACTGCGTATGAAAGGAATTCTGCGTTCTTACCTACAAAATGTCAGCGATTTTATATTCTTGGTTACTCGATGAGGGTTCCGAAAATAATTCAAGTCATTCAATTCAAATTAAAGCAAGTTATTTTGTGCCCAAATTGCTTGAATATCATGTGTATAAGCGCTTAAAGAGACATAAACCAGTCGACAGATCAGACTGTGGTAGCTTTAAGTTACCAAAATTGTTGCTACATAGAGATTATTCAGCTAGAATGCATTGCTTGGGGAACACCATAGTGCACGGTGTTACAAATTTAGTTAAGTATCTATAGGTATTCTATACAAGTACTTTTGAATTTTTAAAATGCAACATATTTCACTCACGTCTTATGCTTAATTTTCTTTCACTAAAGGATATAGATACGAGTTAGAAGATTACATAGTTTCTCAGCGACATTTTACAATTTAGGTATAGGAAAAGTTGGAATCGAAACAATGTTCACACATTTTCAAAAATACTTAATAATATTTAAATAATAACGTTTTTGATATTCGATAATGACTTCGTGATGTATGTTTCTTAAGTATTATATGTTAAATAAATTTTGTGCACGAGTACATACATATTATTACGCAAGACTATTTCTGACGACAATTTTTTCAATACATTTAATAGTTAGCTTGTTAAAGACTACTGTGAAATATCATAGTTATTTCGATACTGTAAACATACATTTTTTTTTTTTTTGTTTTCTAGAGGGAAACCTTCCAAAGGTACTCCGTGCCGTGAGAGCACCAGGTTATGTGGGATTTTTACCCACTAAAACCCCCCGGTGGCCGTCCTCATCGCTTAGTGGAGGACTCCAGGAATTTCAACGGAATAGAACGCTCCTGTGCAACGCCCTCTTAGGGCTACACGCGGATGAGCATAATAACCAGACCCTATGCGACCACACACGCCGTCGTCGTTCCCAGGGTCGTTGCCCGGGCGGCTTGAGCTCTCACTCTTACCGCCCACAATCCTGAAAGCTCCCTTTTAGTCGCCTCTTACGACAGGGAGGGGATACCGTACAGGATTGGACGAGAGGCGACGCCTCAATGTCACCACTGCGGTGCCGACGAGGACACCGCTCAGCACACGCTGGAG
>DWRA01004276.1:0-11032 GCA_018250295.1 Spathilepia clonius
GTTTGCTTGCTTTGTATAAGTACCATGGTTTAGTGAATAAATTTGTGGAAAAGCTTGTTTTCAGCGCATCCTGAGATGAACTAAAGTTGGTAAGAACTAGTCCAATTGCGGAATCAAGATTATATTATAGTTCGTGATCAAGAAATAGATGCTAAAAAGTTATCTTTTTGTGTATTTTTTGCGAAGTCGCGGGTTATTATTAAAATAAATGAACTAGATAAAACTAACCTTGTAACCTAATATATGACAAATTTTATTGGAATGCCAAAAATCTATCTATTAAGAGGAAACAAGTGATCAGAATATTATTTATATCTACATAATATTCATACTTTGTTTTAAGATATAAGAACATTACAAGTTGGTCCAACTCGATTGGCAAATAATTTTAGGTGTTAAATAATATGAAAATAAAAATCAGGCGTAAATTAATTTCTAATTATTTCCAATTACTCAGATACTGTCGTGGTGAAAAATAGGCCAAAGGAGTTTCTTATTTATATTATACTTCAATAATTAATTACGTGTCAGGTTTATTTAAGCCTGATACGTAATAACACGGGATAACGTACCACGCAATTTGTAGGACAATGTGGCAGCTAAACTATATAAATAGTAACCAACCCAAAAAAAAACAGCTGGTTAGTAATTATATTTCATGACCGTGTAAATAATACATGTTGGAGAGGGGGGACTCCTCGACAAAACCTTATTTTGTGGTACAAATATTTTCTGGCTTTATTTAGATAATTATTTTGAGAATTAACAAAGAAAAAATCAGTCGGTAATATATTTTTTAATTCAAATCGTCAAATCATCATATTTCATCTCTGCTACTCTTATTAGGTACCATTTACCAACATTGTTGTGAGAAAATAAGTTGGGTTTCTAGTCAAAATGAAGCTACTTATGAAAAATCAGCTCGTGAAAATGGTGGTGAAAATTGTTCTAGGGATCCCGTACTATTAGACGATCTTAAAACATCAACTAAGAAATTTTCTGGATGTATTTTATTTTCCATAAAGTAAGATATACTAGACAGGTATACAGAGTGTTTTTTCTAATGAAATCTAATTACTTAGGTTTAAAAATTTTTTTTACGCGGCTATGTGTAATTTTTAAAGCTGTTATGTTTAACAGCTTTAAAAATGCTTTGCCTCCTTCATCGTCGAAACCGTTTTATTAAAACATTTAACGTAATAATATCTAAAACAGCAGTCGGATATCGTCAATACTGTTGTAGGTTTGTGAGTGGTGGCACCCTTTTTACTTTAACTTTGAAGATTGTACCTCTACATCTATTTTTGCGCTATAACGTCAGTTTTTAAACATTGCGGTATTTTAGTTTGATAGTAAAGGTAAGGCATTCTGTGTAAGTATATGAGGAGTTGCAATTTAGCCCACGGGAGTAGCATTGCTTCTATGGCTGAACTCAAGTAGGCTGGTGGTACCCTTCTTTCATCTTATCTAAAGTAACAGATGTTCATGGGAGGCTGTGGTTACTCAACTATCAGATTAACTGCAAATATATTACCTAATTCTATATCGAAAACGGTGCCTATTTATTCCATTATTGGCTGCGTGAACTGATAAAAGCTCTTTTACCAAGTAATGGTACACCTAATGTTAAGCATTCAAGCTATATACATCGTTTAGCAGGATACACTACACCTACTTATTTATATATGTCACCTAACGATGCAGACGGTTTATCTGATGGAAAGTAGGCATCGATACCTATGCCCTGTACTATCATCTCCACAGCAATGTATTTGTTGCAACATATCTTTGATATGTAGAATGAATAATGTGGGAGAGAAGACAGAGCCTTGGGGGCTCATCAGCATGAACAGACATCATATCTAAGCAGCAGCCGTGCATAGTGACTTTGATGTGCCGCTCAGACAGAAAGCTGGCTGTACATGTGAATAGCCTCTTGAGAAAACTGTATGATGGAAGCTTCGTGAGAAGTTCACTGTGCCAGACTTGGTTGAAGGCCTTATGAACATCTAGACTATCTGCCAATGCTACACTGTAGTTCCTTGTCGTTCTGTACTTTGAGAGCAAGGAAGTTATCGCTATATGCCTATAATTGGCCGGGTTATCCTTTTTAGAAATAGGGTAAACAAGGGCTATGTAGTGTAAGAAGGCGAGAATAAGCGTGTTAAGATGGGAGTCAACTCCGAAGCACATGTCTTCAGCACCACCGCGGAGATTTCGTTTGGCCCACTCATCTTCTCTACTTGAATGGACAGTAGAGGTCTCCTGACAGCCTCCTGCGTGAAGCGTATATTAGGCAAAGAGCTCTCACACCGCGGGATGGCAGGAGGTGTGGCTCTCCTATCGTCGAGAGTAGATTTTTTATATAATAGAGTAGCAAACGAGCCTTCAGTCTACTTGATGGCAACTGCCGTCCAAGGAAATTTCTAATCCTCCCCAGATAAGACTAGAACATCACTTAATATTTCTGTTATTACGTAAAAATAGGTGTAGCGGTGATGCTTCCGGAGTCAAACTACAAAGGGTTCTATCACCTTTAAGTTCATCTTTCGCCTTTGCCATATGTGCTAGAGAGTTGTCTGCTTTCCGCTGACCGGGAGTGAGGAACGACAGAAATTACTCTAGATAGCTTTGGCCAGCAACCAGAAGGCTCGACTCATAAAAGGGTAACCCATTACTCGCTCGCCAATGCTACCGATGTGTGCGATTTTACCTTGGCTTTGTGCTTGTTTGTTTAATGAGAAATAGTGTTAAGTACTGTTTGGAGCTCAGTGGTCTTCAGATCGTTACATGGATGCACTCATGCCTACGCTGTGTAGGCCTTTAGCTTAAAACTCCACGCTTTGGCGCAAGACCTATTAAAACTGAGCTGATTTCGTCCACCGACGGATACGATAGAGTTTGGAGTGAAGCATTCCATATCCTGAAGGATCAAGTCGAATACAGAGTCAGCGCAAGTGCTAAGATCGCCCGAGACGAAACAAAGCTGACACCTTGGGTACGAAGCCAGTAACTCCCGAAATCCGTCTCAATCAGCTGACTCCACCGATTGCGACAATGTCACAGTAGAACTTACCAATAAGTATGAGCTGAGAGAACCCATATGCCATAGAGAAGTTATACGTAGCTCTTTCGGCAAAGTTAGTCATGCTGGAGTCTAGCCACTCATTATATTATAGTAGGCATTAATGTGACCCAGAATCACCAATTTCGCCGTTAGAAACTGCTGCAGTATGCTGTCGGTCGCCCACTACGTGTTTAAATAATCGAATTGTCTCAAAATCTCCGCTATAGGACCTTTATAGGCACGTGCAGATGCGGGTGCGCCTCTTGATATTCGCGCGCACCTACAGCAAGGAAAGGTAAGATAGTCTTGGCACGTAAGATGGCTACAATAGATATCAGCCCGAATATACACACATACCTCGGCTCGACGCCTAAAGGCATGTTGTAAACTGTATTCAGATACGAAGTGTCGCTCAAAGCCGATATCTCTTGAAATATGCGAGTTCTTGAAGATTTTACGAAATTATGTTTTTTCCTGTTTATCAGGTAAACCGCTAACCGTTTATAAATTTCCATAAAATGGGACCCCTGCATAAACTAGCCGAACGTCATCTCATTTAATACATCTCGATCGGTTAAGGCACTGCGAAATAATCTGTGAACATACATACATAAAAATAAATACAGCCGAGCAAAATACCTTACTAAAATCAGTCGAAAGCACTTAACACTAAATACTTCTTTATTTGAAGTTACGTTTTACGTTACGTTAGTTACGTTTTATTTGAAGTTAAGTTGAGCGCCGCCTTCAAAAGTAAGAACTAAACCACCATTACATTAAAAATGTAATTGAAAGAATTACATTTTTAACTTTTAAGTGACATGGAACTCGGTTTTAATGTTTTTGTTATTTTTTTTCACTCTTCTTAGAGATAACATAACAAAGTTAACAAGCGTATAAGCAAAAGGTACCCAGTGCCGTGGGAGCGGCACGGGTTATGGTCCTACATAACCCGTGCCGCTCCCACGGCACTAAGAATCCTTTCTTACCGCACTAAAACCTCCCCGGTGGCCGTCCTCAGGGCTTCTTGGAGGACTGCGGGATTTCCAACGGAACCCGACCGGAGCCCTTCAAGCATGTTGCCTCATCAGGCTCATCTTGGGCGAGCGCGAGCTGTGCGCACGCCGCACCATCTGATGCACGACGGTATGCGACCACACATACCGCCGCCATTCCCGGGGTCGCTCGTTGAACGGTTCAACCTCCCAATCTTACTGCACCCCAGAAGCACCCTTTGAGTGCCTCTTACGACAGACAGGGGATACCGTAGCTCTATTCTTATCCCGGAACTACAAGGACAAAACCTAACCTAATCTAACCCAAGCTTAACCGAAACTTATAGGTACTTAAACGTAAATATCCACTCCCATTCTTGATACGCCAACATACGACAACGAAATTTTTTTATGACATAGTGACTGCTCAAAATCCAAGAAACTAAAAAAATCTAACAGCTTCTACAAACCAATAGTTTAGGCATACAGTACCACTGCATTATCAGGGCTATGGATGTGAAGGTCAAAATTTCATCGCATGTCTCTACTCGACAATCTTATTACATATTCGTAAGCTTCAAATAATTATCTTAAATGGCTTAAAGTGTAGGTACCTCTTAGGGTTCAAGAGTTAAAGGTTATTTTTTTTATTGTGTATCTCTGTTTAGCAAGCTTATTACAGATTCGTAAGTACCAAATGGCTAACCTCTATGGCTTATGCTGGAGGCACCTCTGCATCATTAGTGTCAAAGAGTTGAAGGCCAAATTTTTCACCATACGTCTCTGTTTGACAATTTAATTACATAAATGTAAGCACCAAATAGCTAACTTCTACGATATAAGCAGGAGGCACTTCTGCGTTATCAGGTTTCAAGAGTTAACGGTCAAATTTTCATCATATCATGTTTAAGTAGACTTTCACTGTACTTGAAGAGTTTCATGAGCATCAAGTAGACAAAAACAAAGTAATCATAAATTATCTAATAATCCTCACCGCCTCCAATAGGTCAGGAGTTCCACCCCATAAGTCAGCGACATAATCATCAGACCAAACCCATATCCAAGTACGGAATGTACCGCAAGAAATTTTTCTTTCAAATGAAAAAAAGAAAATGGAAATGGAACAAAATAAACGAGACGTATAGATAACCTCTTCCTTCGTAGAAGGAAGTATGTTAAATAGTTAATCCCATCATGTTTTTGAGCATGGATAACTGTTAATTAAATGAAGTACAAAGTAATATTTTACTTACTGTATACAGAACTCTAGTAATTACGTTTATATTCCGTTGCTTTTTGCCCACTAATTTGCTAGCGTGGATTTCTAGTGGAAACGGGTTTTTCTACGCAACTACGAATTCGCTAATTGCTTCGTACTTTTTTGCAACTGTGTCCTCTTTTGCAGTTCCAGATTACGATTACAGGCATTATTATTTAGAGATTTTGTTACGTCTCAGTATTAAGTTTAATATTAACAGTATGTTTAGTTACGTGTGTACTTTTGTGGTGATTTATTATTGTAATTTTTTACATTTTATATTTTTGGATGCGTTTTGTATGTTCTACTAGGCACCGGTTTATCACTCACTTTAGTCACGTTTAGTCACTCAGCAAAAATTAAGAGTTTGGCTGGGAGGTGTTAATGCATCCGCCATATAGCCCTGACCTTGCACCTTCAGATTTCCACCTGATTCGGACTCTTCATAATTTTTTAGACAGTATCAGGTTAACATCAAGAGAGGACTGCCAAAACTATTTGTCGCTTTTTTTTTATCAGAAGTGAAAATTTCTACAGCAACAGGATTATGTCACTACCTTCAAGATGGCAGACAGACATCGAACTAAATGGCACATACATATTGTAATTAAATGTAAATGAACTTTGAAAAATAATGTATTGAGTTTTCATACAAAATGCGAATAAACTTCTTCCCCAACCTAATATATAAACACATTACATTAATAGTGATGGATAATGATAATTTGTTGTAGCAAACGAGCATGCAGTCCGCCCGATGGTAAGTGGCAACTGCTGCCCATGGACATTTGTGATCCACCCCAGATAAGACTAGAATCCTAACGGAAGTCGACTACAGATGCGTTGCTACCCCTGAGGGCTAAGTTGTAACGTTAAGTTTATCTCCCTTACCATACCCTTCAAACCAAAAGACAGCAGCGCTTAATACTGTTGTTATTAGGCAGAAATAAGTGTGGGGGTGGTGCCGCCGGAGTCGTACTACAAAGGGTTGTACCACCTTTGTCTATCTATGTATCTTTGCCCCTTTGTTTTTCTGTCCGTTTAACTTTATACATGTCTCTTTTCCCTCTTCCTCTCTATGCTGCGTGCACCTGTCTTGCTGTGAGGGTGCGCGCATTTGTATGTGTGAATGTGTGCGCGCGTTTGTGTGTGCATGTGTTTATGTTGGTGTGCGTGTGTTTTGTGTGCGGTGTGCGTGTACCGCGATGACTCACAGGTCGAAGGCGGGCAGGTCCCCGCGGGGCGCGGCGAGCAGCGCGGGCGAGCGGCGCGCGGCGCCCGGCCCGGCGGCGTGCGCGTGCGCCAGCTCCTCCTTCGTCACGTGCCAGAAGCCGCGCGACGCCGCGCCCACGCCGTCGATACGCTCGATGCGCACCCATCCTGATAGAATGACCACATGTCTAATGCAACATCCAAAATACTCGCGTATGAGTATTCATAGCTAATACCGAATACATCTGAGTAAGTTATGTACGTACTCGTATTCATGGCTATAATATTCAATAATTTCACAACGTCTGATTGAACGGAATCAGCTTAACAATCAACAACAAACATCGACAAATCATCTTAGCAGGATCGATCGACCACTTTACTCACAAAACTTAATACATTCAATTCAACAACATATTGAATATTATATATAAACACGTTACATGTTTTAATAAAACATTTAATACACCACAATGCATTTATTTTTTTACGCAAGCAACGATATTCGCAAATTAGATTCGCAAGAGCGAAGATTTAATTTTTCGCACAATACGCAAAATCATTCAATGGGCATACATAATTTAATTACCTGACAGAACAGATGTGTCATTCGGTTCGCAGTGACCACAGTAGCACTTAATCTGTCCCCAGGAGACAGCAACTCGCAGTTCCGGATAGTACTGGTTGACCGCCTTCCAGTAATTGAGTACCTCGCGCAAGTGCGCGCACCCGTCGCCGGACTCCCATTCCGCCTCCAGGCTAACATTTTCAGCCCCGTCATGGTTAGTATAAAGAATTTTTTGTAGATAATGTATGTACTCAGTGTTCAAAGTATCTTGAGTCGTCTGGCTGTACTGAGGCGAAACCTCCCTGGATGTAGTTTTATACTCAGTGAGATCAGGCAAGTTTGATTCCAATGTGAGAGCTGTCACGATTTCGGAATCGAGGTGATCATCGTCAGGGGCGTCAACGGCTGGGCGGCGGCGGCTGGCATGCGCGGGCGATGGTCCCGCGTCCACAACAATATCGTCAAGAATATCCAGGTTTGATTCAGAGCCATAAAAATTTCTCATAGAGGCGCTCGTGAAGTCTGATGAAGCGGAGTTTTGAAACGTCAAGGAGTTACTTCTCCTGAGTACATGAGGCGCAACTGTGACTTCCTGTTGAAGGTTACAAAAGGCCAACATGTTGCTTGCATCTGTACCCTTCTGTCTCAAGGGCTTGACCAACGGCTCCGATTCAGTGCTGCGCTTCAGGAAGCCCACCTTTTTCTTATCGCAGATTCGATAAGTGCTGTCAAACTCATGTATCATGACAGATACCTAAAAATATTAATAAGTAATTTAAATTTTTACAGAGCGACAAAAGGTAGATCACTATAAATATAATAGAAACAAAAAAAAACACCGAATTTAAATTGATACCAAAATACAGTTGTGGTGGTCTTATTAACATTCAAAATGTATCCTGTACGATTCAACTATGGCTCTGTACTTTGACTTCGTATCTTACATTATATCGCTGACTACCATTAATGTGTACACCATCATCCATCTTTCAGCAATTATGTTGCTTATTGAAGTTGGCTGTTTTACAATGGGTGCTAAAATCGATAAATCTACCTGTTCTAAATGTCATAATCCAAACATAAGCCTGCGGTAGAGTTCTACCTACCGCAGGCTAGTTTACAAAAACCTAAGATAAATAAGAATACGACGCTCCCTTTTGTTGCACTTCCGCGGCGCATGACGTCACTCAATGTGACATTTTTTTTAAATTATACTCTTAATAATGTTAAGATTTTAATTATTTCTGTCTTGTGACTTCAGAATTGCAAAGTCACTTTGGAAAAAAATCATGTTGCAAATAATATTAAGAATAGAGAAAAAACACACTGCTTAAATACGCACGTTACACATTTATAATTCACTGAAAGTGGATAGACACCAAAAACATTAATAATACATAGTAGCCACAAGCAAAAATGGAAAATACTATAGTACTTCGAGTACAGTTCTCGTCCACTTATCGATTATCGAATTGCCGCTGAACGAGTTTCGCGTTAAAATAATTAAAAGTGAGCACAGAAAAATTGTGAAAACCATGTATCCTCACTTGTGTTATCCGACCATATACGTCTATGAAGGGGAAGAGCTGCGCGTGGTTGCAGGGCCCGATGGCCTCGAGCAGCGTGTGCTGGCT
The DNA here is from genome assembly GCA_018250295.1 of Spathilepia clonius. Lineage (NCBI taxonomy): Eukaryota > Metazoa > Arthropoda > Insecta > Lepidoptera > Hesperiidae > Spathilepia > Spathilepia clonius. Next base: position 8,735 of record DWRA01004276.1, read on the forward strand.
GTTCACGTCGGTGGTGACGGTCACGCGCACCACTACCTCGCCGTTGTTGTCGAAGTGAATTGTGACCATGTTACCCTCTTCCAGATATTCTAACTCCAACCCTCGGTCGGAGTAACTTTCAAACGGAACCTGTACGCGATTGAAAAACGCCTCGACATTATTTGTACATATCGTACCCTAAGGGCCTCTTTAACAATGTCCGAATAAGTTACTTAACAGATTAATTATTATTTGACAGCTTGTTTGAGAATACTTAAGTTTTTTATCATTTCCATTTTCAAGATCTTTAATCTCAATTGATATTTTAATCAGGTCTCATCAATTAATTGAAACCGACCATAAGAGACTTCTACATCTGAATACATTAGCTCATGATTCTACCTCTTTCTCCACGATTGTGCGTATATACAAACATACCATCGCACACACGCCCACGCGTACACCGTAAATCATAAAATTTTCTAACAACGAATATACATATGTACTGTAAATTCTAAATTATATCAAAAGATAGAAGCAATTTCGTATTTAGAAGAAATCGGCTATTTAAACCAACACTTATTAAAACTTACAACAGTTTCCGAATACATGAACTCCGAAGCCAGCAGCCATGTGGGCGTGGTCAAGTCGAGCCCCCGCTCTGGCAGCGGGTCGACAGGGAGATACGGTATACCGCCTATGCAAACAGATCCATGGTACTTGGGGTCTGTTTTATCGATGCGGAACTGCAACAAACATGGGCGGTGTCTACTGGTTGATACGGAAAAAATGTGCGCACGCCCTATTTGTGTGCCATCAAAATTATGCATACAAATTTCCAGCTTTCATAATCCAAGACACCTACGTATCAAAAGTTATAGCTCATTTTACTTCGAGCGCAAGAAAAGACGCGCCTGAAATACCACAAAAGCGATTGAAAACTGTGCCTAAAGCCGATGGCCGAATCCCTTTCCTAACTAAAATACGATAGAATATACATATATTAAGCATACAAAATCTAAAACGCACCAGTCATAAAATAAATAAGAGTTATTTGTGATTTTCTGCCGTGGCTTACCAATTACCAGTTACAGTACACCTAACTTGGTTTTGAAATGGTTTTGATTTTATACCCCCTATACACCTAACATACATACACCAATTCCTGTAACTGATAACTAAGGCTAGGAACATATAATCGAATTGAAAATCATACTATGGCCTCAGTGAGCTGATCCCAGCGACGGCATTAAAGACAACGAGCGTACGCACAATGTAACATATATATATTTCATATTCGCGTGCGTATGCATATACTGTCTCACATTCACTGTGGACTGTTTATTAAACATTGTACTGTACTCAGTTAGTATTTTGATAACGAGGGATTAGAAAGTGACATATTAAATTGAAAGTAAAAATTTCGAGCTGTTTACTTTACTACATTTCGCTTTGCTGAAAATATTTAGAATCCATTCCCCACTACAGAACCCGTGGCTTATCAAGTTACGTATGAAATAGAACACGAAAATAGTGTGGATAGACCCTGTCGCTTTCGCGCCGCTAAGCAATGAAGTTATACGTTGCCGGCATTATTATTTGTTTCGCGCACTGTCTCGATATTGAAGATGCACCCGTCGAATTTATGAAGACCATGTTGATAAGGATTAGTTAAGTCCAGTATTGTTAACGTTATAATATAGGAGATTTTAGTGTATAAGACGATATAAGAGTCTATAATACACGAGCAGCAGTTAACTAATATACGAGCGACAGTACATATCGACGAGTGTCGCTAACGACTGCCGTCGACAGTCACTCACTGTCGGCGGCGGTTGATGACGACTGTCAGCGATGATCATTGACTGCAGCCAGCGACTGCCGTCGATATTTACTATCGCTCGTGTATTAGCTTTATTAAGATTTACTTCTAAATTTAACCTAGTTACATCGAAAAAATACTGACGCTTCGAAACGGCTCTGCATAAAAAATAATTAATTTATATTAAAAAAAATTTTAACATCGAACTTTTTAGTAACATTGTTTGGTTTATCGTATTCTTCTAACAAACCCCTTTTATTTAATACCCATATTATGAGGATGCATGAAAAATAAATGGTCCGTCATGATGGACCTTCCGACACATTGGGTTTAGAATGACGCTACTAACGTAAGCATCCATTACAATCCAAACCAAACTAGTACGCAAAGTTTCAGCTCAATCGAATACCGAAAAGTAGACGCTTTCTTTCTACACTCACAGCCCCACACTAGGATTCCCTGTGTCGTGGGTGCCATGGACACACACAAAGACGAAT
>DWRA01004277.1:0-11032 GCA_018250295.1 Spathilepia clonius
GTGGTAGAACCCTTTGTGGTTCGAGACCGGCGGCACCACCGCCACACTTATTTCTGCCTAATAACAGCAGTGCTAAGCGCTACTGTCTTCTAGTTTGACGGGTGTGGTAAGGGAGATAAACTTAACGAGGTATTCCAACTCAGTCCTCAGGGGTAGTAACGCATCTGTGATCGATTTCAGTTGGGATTCTGATCTAATCTGGGGTGGATTACAAATGTCCGTGGGCGACAGTTGCTACTTAACATCAGGTGGACTGCACGCTCGATTGCTATCATATAACAAAAAAGCAATTATTAGAATATACTTTGTTTTTATCTTAGATATCAGGTTCTAAATTTTAGCTGTATTTAACCTGATGGTTGTTGCTGTAGTGCAAGGACCCTAGAATTTACCTGCCCCGTAGTAAAAATAATGAGCTCTAGACTTATTTAGGGCGTCTCTACGTTACGTTATGATTCCAATCCTAATTAGAGTTGTAACTAAGAGCGGCCACGGATGCGTTTGTTTGTTTGTTGCTGCTACTAAAGACTAAATTGGAAAGTCTCGTATACATCACTGCTTATGCTGCTGTTATCAAGATGGTATCAGTTATCTTTTCAACTCTATTTTTAGGCTTCATTTCACCTATTTTAATTGTCATCGTATATTTACAGTTTTTTTTTATTTTTGTGTACAAATCACTTTAAAATATTACATGGAGAGCAAATTGTAACTAAGAAAAGTTGTAGCGATGAAGCTTTGATATGCTGTAATTATAAAGCAGAAATTGGTATTGTAGTTTCACCTAAATCGCAGTCTAGTTAGTAAATAGTCTATCTCTGTTACAATTTCGTGGTTACTCCTGATAGTCCTGGTATAGCCTGATATTGCTTTTGTATCGTAACAGACAACGCGATATTATAGTTTGTATATATTTTCACATATGTTGTGTTTAAGATACTTTAATAAACCGATATCGAAAACCCTATATATTAGTAGGATAATGTTTATCGCAATTAAACTTATAGTAATTTTTCACCAATGTAAGTTTCTGTGTTTGAATGAAAGTCTTTTCTAAATCAGTCCCTTATAAACAAGGAAATTAAGCATGGATTCGTTGAAGATTACAGTTATTTTAAAGTCACTTTTTTATTAATTAATATACATAAAAAATGCGGTATTTCACAATCATTATCAGGAATATGCTTAGGGAAAGGGAGGTATTTTGAAATAAAACCACATTGTTAAGCATTTTTACAGATCATACATATTTATTTATCCATTTCATAGTATAGATATCACACTGGCCCGCCCTTATAAAAATAAATGTGTAATACAATAACGACCCAGCCTGTGGAGCTGGAGCGACGGCGCACGTCCACCATCTCTGGAGCAATCTCATACGTAATAAATATTGGCATCATTTCGACACTAACCTACAACAATTTGGACACAATCACTAACGGCGCGGTCACTCCAACATACGATTACTATTGAATTTCATCGATATCCTTATAGAAGAGAAAATTCAGATAAATCTAAACCATTATACAGGTCGATATACACAAGATTTAATAATATGTTTACATTATAAGAAATTCGCACATATTTGACACATAAAGCGACAAAGATTACTGACAAGGAGACTAAGTAGCTTTAAAGATATTGGTCCGAGACACTGCACTGAAGCGAGTTATCCGCGTACATACACTAGCACCAAGCCACCGTACGACGAACAAAGCGGTGTCGCAGCGCGCGGCAGCTCGCTCGACACTTCATACAAAAGCTATGTAGGATTTACTCCACGTGGAATGCAGACTGATTTTTTCGCCTTCTGTGCTCACAAACTCACCTTTGCTTTCAGTTATCGATAGTTTGCACAAGCTTCCGGCAACGTATTCTAACCGAACCTCGATCGGACGCTAAACGCTAACGCAAACTATGCTCGTGCTAAAACGTTCCAAAACTGTAAAGTTTTATAAAAAAATCTAAGTTTGTGTATCGAAGTACAGATTTATCGAACATACGTTGCGTCAACGCTGTGGCAGGTTTAGTATTTGAGCAGAATGCTGGGAACTTTGTTGCCTCATTTTATTCCGGCGGTACCGGACTACTTTCAGCCTCTCGAAGTTAAATTTTACATCCGCTTGATATGTTAATATAGATAAACATTTTAGTACTGGGTACATATACCTACAACCACGTTATACATTATGGCGGTAAACTTTACTAACAACCATACGAAAGTCAGGGTTAATTTTAATATAATATGCTAGACATATCAAAAGAAAAGCAGTGAATATTGGTATCAAAATATTATCCTAATATACATTGTGTGAAAGTGTATGTTTAGATATGTGATATTTGTGTATAAAGATAAGTAAAAAAACTTCATAGTAAAGAGATCTCGTCGTAGTCATTTGGTTTACAAAAATATGACTTATACCAAAGGTGCCATTGATTAAGTTGAATTTTGCACAAATTTACAGTACCTAAGCCACAAAAATACTTCGCAATTTCACTTTATAAGCTCGTAATAATAGAAAACCTCCGAAAATTACGTTAGTAGCAAATCATGTCAAGGGTCGATCTTTTATTCCACACAATGATTGCAGGTAGGTATAATTTCTCAAATAAATTCCATACTGGACTTTATCTTAACTAGAAAATAATTTACAAACTTCTAAGTATAAAAAATATAAATATAAAATACTCAATTGCAATCTACGCTCAAATAAAAATAATGTCATGTTTTATGGCAGCATGTTGAATACCGCGAACATCTAGCATACCTAGTACAAAATATCACACGAAAGGTTTCCATTCGATAATCGTTGAGAATGAGAGTGCGGCGAAGTGAGTGACGAGTGACGAGGGCCCGGGGGCGGGTGTGGGTCTCTGGGCCAAATTTTAAACATTTACTAATAAAATATTAAAGCTTAACATACATAAAGATTAAGCATCTCTGCACCTTAGATATACAATAGCCATTTAAAATAACTGCAGACTAAAATATCTCATCTTAAAATAAAGTCTTAACATTAAACTATAAGACTCGCAAGTTCGGAAACATTTTCAACTTAGGCCAGATTTAAAAAATAAAATAATATTCAGTTAAAAATAAAATTCATTGCTGATTTCGCTGTTCAATAAAGTAATCGAGATTATTACCGATTATATTTTATAATTTATGACATCTACATAAATCTAAAATAAAGAATGTGATGATAATATAATGTATTAGAATAAAACGAATAAAAACTAAACTTAATTGAGAATCTATACGAGACTGTCCGATCCGGTTGGTGCGTATGGTTCGGAGTGAAACAGTACGCACGAAGCACCGAACAGTGCCGTACTCAGACTTACACATAAAACGTAATAAACATCAGGCAACAGAATGTGTGGCGCGAGCAAGCGCGGCGCGTGCCGGACGAGCAGCAACTCTAAATAATGTGTTGGCGGTGGTTTGTCTGGTCCAGTCCTCCGGGGAAACAATTCAGCTAGACTCCTTCTCCTTCTCCTTCGAGTCTGAAATGTGACATGACACTGAGCATACCAATCGATTAGTAGTTGAGGCGTTTTCAGAGACGTTCGGATTTCGTTAGTTACGCGGTTACGTCCGGAATAACCAGCTCAATTTCTTATTATATTAAATATATATTAAAACGAAACCCTGAAAACCTTAAAGACGCCCGTAACAGATAAACTTAAAAAAATCCTATATGTAATAAGTTTATTTTGTAAAAAGAAAATAATTTTATATTTAATTTCACAGATAGCCTCTATAATAAGTTGTATATTATTATTCCTAAATTTTATTTTATTTAATCGATGATGTACTTAAAATCAATGATAAACTAAATAATTACGTACAATATAAAAAGGCATGATGTTGGCAATTTTTGCATATATTAGGTACATAAAATTATGTAGTATAAAAAATATGTTGCGTAGTTGCTTATAAAGCATGAGAATAATCCGTGCCTTTGTTTGATTTGTACAAGCTTAAATTTTATAAAAATACTTACATAAATGCTTAATAAGAACCTAGCAATATTCTATGATTTTTTAGTGAGACTTTATAAAATAAGGCATAGCTTGAAGGTCCTAAGACCCGACATGTTATGACCAAGCTGACTAAACGTTAGTAGATACTGGCAGCCCTTAGACATGTTCCCGTTACCATCGACTTTGTAATTATCGTCAATTTTCTTGCAATCTTGCTTTATCTTTTACCTAAATTTACCTTTCCACTCAAATTCTAATCAGTGCATTAACATCATACTATGATAATGTAGCTCTAGATACATAATGATTAAAATCAAATGAGTATCTGCATTACTTTTGATGACTGATTTGTTCAATAATTTTAAGATTAGACGCCTGTCTGACATTAGCCTTTCTCCAGAATAGTATTGTCAGTACAATAAAAATAATCGTATCCGTTCTGTATTTCAATCATAAATGATATGATATCATATATTATGATATCTTAACAAAAAAATCTAAGTCTTGGAGTTGAATGTAGCAGTAGTTTTACGACATGTCATATGCTCCTTACTCTCCTCACGATCAATGATTCGTATACTAAAGCTGTAAATACTGAATTAAATCAGGAACGCTGATCATAATAACAAAATGTCATATGGTAGGCATCTACTTCCAAGCGTGATAAGTGAAGCGTTCGCGATGCAGGCAGGTCTAAAGGCTGCACGTATCCTGTGACAATCGACGCCGGCAGGGCTTCCCGACAGAAGCCGTATGTTTGGCCAGTGCGCGTAGTTAATCGAAATGCTAAAGCCAAAACTATGTAATTAAGTACATACGTTCGATGTGAAGCGTCTACGCGTCTAAGCATGCCTGGTCACAATAGTTCGAGACTGACCTTCGTCACTGTTACCGTTAGTGAGTGGCTCCTCACCATTCTTCTCGCCGTTCTCCGCGGGCTTCTTCTCCTCTTCCTTCGTCTCCTTGTCTTTCTTCTCCTCGGAGCTCTCTTTGGCTGGCTTCTTCTCCTTGCCGGCCTTGCCCTTGGCCGGAGTCGCGGGCTTCGGCTTGGGCTCCAGAGACGGGTCCAACACGAGCTTGCCGATGTTCTTGCGGTCGTGCATCTTCTGCATCGCTTCGCCAACCTAAATACGAAGGAAAAAGGTTATTTATTATTCCAAATATTTTTATTGTATTGTAACGATCCGTATCACCGAGGCACCACCAACCCATCTATTTCTGCCTAATACCAAGTGTTAAGCGCTGCTGTATTCGGTCTTGATGTATTCAGTGTGGTCAGTGAGACTTACTCATCCGAGGCGTTCCAACTTAGTTCTCAGGATTGGCAGCGCACTGTAGCCGACCACAAGTAGGACTGATCTTATCTGAGATCGATTACAATATTGTCCATGGGCAATAGCAGCCACTTACCATCAGGTGGATAGCACACCGACTTTAGTTTTGTATAGAGTTACGTCAAAAAATGTTTTGACACTATTCCTCAAAGATACGTCAATTGTTTCAATTTCCGGGAAGGGTTAAACTCAAACTAACTTTAAATAATAAGAGAAGTTTTAATGTTAACGTGATTTAAACGTCTCGACTTACATCATTTCGATTGATGTCGCGTATCCCTAACACGCCGTAAGTGCGAGGAATGCCTGTAACAAAACTTACATCCTCAAGCGCCCAGGTGGAGTCAACGAGCGGCTTGACCTTGCCCTCGGCCCAGAGCGCGAAGACGCGCTCGACGGCGCGGCGCACGTAGTCGGCGCGGCCGTGCTGGAACAGCAGGTGCCGCAGGTTCAGCCCCGCCAGGCTCTTGTTCTCGTCGAACAGCTTGATCGGCGACACCTTGTCCACTTGCCACCACTGCGTAACAACATACTCAATGTAACATTGCGTAAGGAACACGTAAAGTGAGTTTCGCAAAAATGTCGACACTAAATCCTTTAAGTCTAGGACAGTTCCCAAAGTTGTCTGGGCTACGTTCCATCTAATCAAGTTCCGAAACTCGAGATCCACCTCTAGGAAGTTTAACCATTACCGATATGAATAAAGTAGAATTGAATCGGTAGGGTGATGTGTCGTTCTACGGGCATGGTCCGCTCAATATTCGCTCACGACACACAACTGAGCCGCGACATAGCTTGGGAAACCCTGGTCTAGGACATCATTTGCGCCAATGAACGACGTGATGCGATCGGATGTGAAAGACTTTGTCGACTCCTTTATCGAAGACCTAAAAGAAATCCTGCTCGGCTTACGCAGATTTAGAATCTCCATATATTTTTAGAAGTTGTAAGAGTTATTTCACAGAGTGACTTGATAAATCTGGAGACATTCTTAGTTGTAGAATTTATACTCCATCTTGCCAATAGTGATCTACTTAAATTTCTAAATGTTTCTACATGACACCAAAACAAAAAAGTCTACAAAATGTTTGTCTGTACGTATGAGAGGCACATTAAACTCTTTATTAAAATTTTGGCAAAGGGAGATCTCCCACCGGGCTAGGTGATCATGCCCGCGGAGCGGCCATGCTCCAACAGTCTCAATTCGGAGCTTGTATATATATCAGATGTTGAGAAAACTTCGATAGCGTGATTCAGAATGCAGTGGCGCCATCTCTTGTTGAGTTGCGGCAAGTCGCCACAATATATTTGAAGTGAAGGTGGTAGAACCTTCTATGGTTTGACTTCGCAGGCACCACCGAGACAATTATTCCTGCCCAATAACAGCAGGGCTAAGTGCTATGCGCTAAGGATGTGCTAAGGGAGACATACTTATCTGAAGCATTCTAACTTAGTCCTAAGGGGTAGCAACGCATACAATCAGATGCATTACAGGTCAGTCACAGACCCTACCTCAGGTAGGACTCTAATCTTATCTCAGATTAATTACAGACGTCTATGTAACGTAGAATAAATATAAAAAAATATATGATCAATAAAAAAAATTATCAGTATCTTTGTACTTTTATCTTTGTGTCTATAGCAGCCACGACGTGGTACACACCATGCATTTGACACACATACGCATATAATTGAAATAAATTTTCGAAGACTGTCGATATCCGTAGGAATTGAAAATTTTTGTCTACATTTTTGGATATGCATATTAATATTTTCATTTAGTAAATTCGAAGAAAAAAATGTTAATTGCGTTTGTGACAACCAGGTTAAGGGTTATTTAAGGAATAATATATGATTACGGGTCTTTCTCCTGTCACGCGGGGCTACTCTCGCATGCGTGTCCCACTTGCACGCCTGCTACTTGCAATCTGTTGTTTCATATATATTTTTCTTGTCACGCGTACCACAGCCACGAGGTTCGGAAGCGACTACGGCAAACAACTGCATGACAAGAAAAGACCCACAGACTTACAATTTTAAATAACGGTTAATAACAAAGAAGCCAAAATCGAAAAATTTTTCTGTAACAGTTCCAGATTGAGCCATCAGTAATCAAGTTATCGAGTAACTCGCGCCTCCACGATTCCAATCGATCCACGATGACGATAGCCGATTCTTTTCTCGTTATACAATCTAGCATTTCACTTAATCGCTTCAAATGTCGTGGGATGGGAAGGCTGTAATGCAATTATTTCGCAATAGGTCTCTTACTGTCAATTGCTTTGTTATTATTTTTTTATCGATGCTCGTGAGATTATTATCTAGATTGTTATTATTATTATGTTACTATTTGTTTATTTGTACTGAACTAGTGTGCAATTTTGTATAACTGGTATATATTGCAGCGCTCTGGCAACTCGTAGTAGAGTTTTAGGGCCAAATTAGCTTCATGGTTAATAAAAACTCGAATTTGGAGAGCGCACTGCGTGCTTCTTAATATTTTTGAAATTTTGTGGACGACATAAAAGCAGCACTGCATTTGGCTTTTATGTCGTCAAAAGTGTTTTTTTTTCCTTTAAAACAGTATTAGTATGAAACATTAAAAGTGATATTAAACCCTCTTAGTTATCAGCGGGTTGCATCGCCAACATATATGCTTCGTCTGGTTTCGGTTTTTATTGAAGTTGTTGACGAAAAGCCCCAATTGAAATGCCTTGAGCGTATTGTACTTCAAAAGGTTTTACTTAAGAATATTGGTACAGTTATCATGGGCAGTAACCACACTGACAACGTACCAGAAGTCATGTCAATTTATGCATTTACGCGGTTCGTTGCAATTTCATGACATAAGCTAACAAACTTCAATAAAAACATCTGTATTTCCGCGGTTGTGCTAAAAGCAGGAACTGTCAGTTACTTAATTTTTTATAACGCGTGTTGCGGTAGAAAAATGCCTATGAGTTCTAATCCTTACGCTTCGATATAGATTATCACCCGAGTTAACTATCGGGCCCTAGTCGAGGGGTTTTTAAAAACAAAATAAACGACTGGTCAAGCCAGAGAGCTGAGTGAGACTGAATTTTAATACATAAAAATATTTAAAACATACGAGTTCCTTAATGGCTAAACATTATACTTAATTACGCTATAACATTCTTATAAAAGCTGTTAGGGTTGGTTATGCCAACGTAACTCTATTCTCGTTTTATTTCATTACTTTTAGGCATGCAACCTTTTCGTTTACTCGCTTTTTATTTCATTGCTCACACCATCAACATGACGGTGCAATTCAAAAGTGAAAAATAAATAAAAATATTTCGTTTATGTAGGTACTTTATTGTAATTAGTATTAAATCATAAATAATAAGTAAACATAATTCCGAACTATTACAATTTTACACTTCTAGATTTCGTAAACAAAATAAAATTAGTAAAATACGTATTTAATTTAAAGTACATTTACAAATGCTGTTAAATATGAATACTACAGATAGTTTCGATTGAACTTGGTATTGAAATGTTCAATGGCTACACATACGTAACTTGAAACAGTGATGTCGTCTACAGATCAATTGTACCTACTTATGCAAACAGGTACCAATCCACACACATGATAAAATCATTAAAAATGTTGATGATTTTCATCAATATTATATTTGTGTACATAGAGCAAATTATTTTGTGCAATATTATAAATAGCTTTTATTAAAAATAACCTAAAATTTTGCAGTATAATTTTTTTGAGAAAAATGTTTTTTTCTCAAATCTGTCATTGTGTGTGTTGATTCTGTTTTGCGTAAGTAGGTCCAATTTAGGATAAATGTTAAAAACAATAAACTATATAAATAAATACACTCCTAAAGACGATAAATCTTAACAGTAATTGGTCCAGAATACAGACTGCTAGTTTACGACAAGGTTTTGAAATGAAATGAAATGAAAATGGTTAATATATTTAGAGGTGACATTTACTGATGAAATACACCGAACATCATACATACGGACCGTACAATTAGATTTTACATTTTTTTATAATAACAAAATAGCGAACGACCTTGCAGTCCATCTGATGGGAAGTGGCCATTGCCGCTCCTGGATGTTTGTAATCGACCCCAGATAAAGCGAAGGATACACTAGGAGAGAAATGTCCCACGACATGTATCGGCGACATGTCAAGCGAAGCCACCCGATTTCGCCCGACATATTTGGCGCGACTTGCCGACACGTGTCCCGCGATGTTGCCAGACGTCGCTACGTCGCTGGCGACACGTGTCGTAGGACATTTGTCCCCTAGTGTATCCTTAGCTTAAGGTTAGTCTCAAGTGTAGACGGCTACAGATGCGTTGCTACCCCCAAGGTATAAGTTGAATTGGACCTACTTATGAAAACAGGAACCAATCCACACACGTACCAAAATCATTAAAAATGTTGATGATTTTCAACAAAATTATATTTGTGTACATAGAACAAATTATTTTGTGCAATATTATAAATAGATTTTATTAAAAATAACCTAAAATTTTACAGTATATACATTTTTGACAAAACTGTCTTTCCCTCAAAACTGTCATTGTGTGGGTTGATTCTGTTTTGCATAAGTAGGTCCAATGGTCTCCCTTACGTATTACTAGCGTAACGAAGTATTTTATGTCTTTGCCCTTACCACATTTTTATAGCAAAAAAGCACTGCTTAACACTGCCGTTATTAAGTAGACATAGGTGTGATAGATGCCTCCGAAGATAAAGCACACGTACCACTTTTAAAAAAACCTTTTGTAAAACTAAAACTACTTATAATAATATTAGGTACACAGGCAGGAAGTGACGTGAACCTATCTTAGTCCTTCTTCTTGGCATGTTTTGAAGCACCCTTGGTACGCTTCCATTTCATCCGCCGGTTTTGGAACCACACCTTCACCTGGAAAATTACAACGCTTACAAACATTGTTCAAAGCGGGGAGGAATGCGTCTGTGGATCTCCTCATGTAAGAAAAATGCTATTTGGGGTTTATTACAGATGCAAGCGTGGCAGCGGCTTACCGTTCAAAAGACGGTCTGCTCGAATTGTACCTATATTTAATAAGAAATGCGTATTCTCCTGGCATTCATAGCTTATATTGTTTTCGAGGAAGCAACCTCCAAAAGTTATTCTGCTGTCTTGGGAGCGACACCGGGTTATAACGGGTTTCGAGGCATTAAAAACCCACGGTGACTAAAGGATTGGGATCCTTTAAGCGCAATGCCCCGGTTGGACTCTGTCCTGATAAGCTTCTACGCTTACCACACTTTTTTTATATGATGGAGTAGCAAACAAGCATGCAGTCACCTGATGGTAAGTGGCAACTGCCGCCCATGGGCATTTGTGATCCGCCCCACCTGAAGTCGACCACAGATGCGTTGCTACCCCTGAGGACTGGAATGCCTCGTTAAGTTCATCTCCCTTACCACAACCTTCAAATCAAAAGACAGCAGCGCGTAACACTACTGTTAATAGGCAAAAATAAGTGTGGTGGTGGTGGTGCCGAAGTCAAACTACAAGGGTTCTACCACCTTTACAACACACTTTAATGTACATGTCTGATTGACAATGACATATCAGTGTTGCAGATTCGGTGATCGAAAAAACGTAAATCCCGAACCTGTTGTCTAATAACAACAGTTAAGCGCTGTTGTCTTCTGGTTTGAAGAGAGTGGTAAAAGACACGTAC
>DWRA01004278.1:0-11031 GCA_018250295.1 Spathilepia clonius
TCTTGTCTTATATGGGGTGGATCACAAATGTCCATGGGCGGCAGTTGCCACTTATCATCAGTTGGATTGCATGCTTGTTTGCTACTCCATCATATATTAAAAAAAACAAACTTCATTCGCTAACTGACGAATAGGAAGGCGCACATTGGTAACAAGATCCTACAGGTTTCAAATATGATTAAATAAATAAAAAGTTAATTTAAAATCCCAAAATCTGCATTCGCATCACATCTGCATCCGCATCAAAACCGCATCCGCGGATGTGAACGTCTAATAATCTGCATCCGCGGATGTCGAAATTTTTGCATCCGTAACAACCCTAATATAGACCATAGAAATGAAGAATATTTCATTTAACTTTTGAAAATTCGTTAAAAATATCGACTTAAAAGACAGGCACTTCAACGTAATAAAAAAGATGGCATCAAAATATCGTCTGTCAAATTAACTTGGAGAGGTTTGACCTAATTTTGTTACTCTTTCTCTTACCGGATATTGAAAATCTTGAATTCAACCATTTCTATTGTTACAGTCAAATTAAATTGTAGATTGTGAAGGATTAATTCAATTAAGCTGTGTAATGGCTTTAGGTTTCAAATATATATTCAGACATTTTATGAATTTAAAATAATTTTGAAGGTGGTGGAATCCTTTGTACTTATATAAGTACATTCTGATAAATAGTGATATAAATAATGTATGCATATACTTACATGTTTATTGCTCTGTTTCTGAGGGTGGGGTACTGGTGGCTACTACACAGGTCTAACCTAGCGTAGACACCAGTTGCAACACTTTATTTGTTTGTACTCAATTTAAGTATTACGTTATAAAAACTTTTTACATGTAAATTGTTATGAATAAAGATTATTATTATTATCTCTTTCATTGCTTTTTCTCCCAAAAGTGGTAAATTTTCTGACTATTCTTCATGTTTTGAGAATGTTAGCTTTTTGTAAGATGATATATGTTTTCGGATGAATATTCAAGAGTTTGAGACTGAAATGTAAAGTTACCGGAGTATTACACCCGTTACTATTATTTTTACTGTGTGGCTCGACTCTGACGGCACTACCGTCACACCTATTTCTGCCTAATAACAGCAGTGTTAAGCGCCGCTGTCATCTGATTCAAGGGTGTGGTAAGCGAGATATACTTATCCAAGGCATTCCAACTTAGTCTGCAGAAGTAGCAATCTTTGATCGACCTCAGGTAGGACTATGATCTTATCTAGGGTTGATTGCAAATGTACATGGGCCGCAATAACCACTTACCATCAGGGGAACTTCAAGCTCGTTTGCTTCTTAAAAAAAATCAAAATTGAAAACTTCCATGTACGTACATAAAAATCGAAATAATTATCCATCCGTACATAAGCTAGCAGTGATAGCCTAGTGGTTGAATTACGGCCTCTCAGTCGAGGGGTCCGAGGTTCATACCCCAGGCGTGCACCTCTGATTTTTCCGAAGTTATGTGCGTATTGTAAATTAGGTGTCACTTGCTATAACAGTGAAGGAAAACATCGTGAAGAAATCTGTAGACTTGAGAGTTGTTTGAAAAAAAAAAGTTCTCAAAAAAGAGGGTGAAGTTTACCAATACGCACTTGGCCAGCGCGGTGGACTATGGCCTAAGCCCTCTCTCTCTGAAAGGAGACCCGTGCCCAGCAGTGAGACAGTAATGGGTTGACGACGATATGCATAAAAAATCGAAATAGTTGTCCATCCGTACATAAATCAGTAAAAAAACGATGACGTAAAATGACAGTTTACTTCATTATAAAAATAACAAAGAACTACCAACGTTAACAAAGAATATCATTCCAAATTTTCGTGTCGCAGACTTCTCTGGGCCGTTTGTGTCACGGAGATAATAATATCACGAGAGCACTTCAGCTTACTAAGCTTAAAGTGCAGCTTATGATAAGAAAATCCTTAAAACCCGGTGACATTTCGCTACCACATAATGCAACCAAAATAACTCTGATCTCGCGTAATGTAAAAGTTTCTAAGCCTTTATTTCGAAATTTGTCGAGTTTAAGCTTGTAGGGACACACAGTTAATGCATATATGCTTATATATGAGTTGTCTCTTCGTCCTTGCTGGCAATTTATAGTCATATAGCATACCCGGGAGTGTTAAATAAATTAAATTAAAGTGTCTGTTTATGGTATGGTAAGTAGCAAACGAGCATATATATTTTTTTTACACATAATAAGCTAATGCAGGACCATGATCCCACCCGATGGCGTGGCATACAGATGATAATACAGTCTTCGATGTCATCGCATTAACTTATTAATTAGCATGCAGTCTACCTGATGGTAGGTGGCAACTGCTGCCCATGGACATTTGTGATCCACCTCAGATAAGACCAGAAGACATCAGCGCTTAACACTGCTGCTATTAGGCAGAAATAGATGTGGCGGTGGTACCGCCGGAGTCGAACTACAAAGGGTTCTACCACCTTTAAAAACAGATTTTTACTAAATCCATATTAAAGTATGTAAGTATATACTTAGTACCGTAAGTATGGTGTGATACATAAAACGAAAAACAATTATTTCAATTTTTGTCTATTTGTCTACCCGTTTATGTCTGCCTGTTTGCTTGAAAAAATCTCTAAAACAACTCGATCAATTCTCACAGTACTTTTACCGGCAAACATCTGATGCTATAAGGTGTGACAAAGGTTACTTTTATATAAGAAACTGTTTTTTAGATCCGCGTAAAAAATAAACTCATTAAATATATCGCTTGCCCATCTTATTAAAACTGTTGAAGGTATAAAGTTTCGGTTATATTTATATGATTCAAAATCAAAATCAAAATATTGTTAATCAAAGTAGATACTTTACAGAATTATTTTTGAATGTTAAGAATGTACCACCACTTCACAAGGTGTTTAGTCATGGAGAAGAAGCGGCGAACGAAACTCCATGACACACAACTTTTAAATAAACAAAAAAACTGTAAATAATTGTTAGTTATTACCTGTATTTTGATGTGTTTTCGACTTGTCAAGAATATAGGCGGCAGGCTTATTTAGGTGGATGACTGCTGTCTACATGTAGCGCCTATTTCTAAGGGCGCTATTCCTGTCGTCCGTGTTTATCTCGGCCATTTGCTTTTCGCATTACAAAATTAAACGTATAATTATGCGCTCCACTCCAGGCCACAATTTTTTGTATTTTCACGAAGGTTCTTTAAATATTTTGGGGGAAAAAGTCGTTTTACATTATGTCACTCCGAGTAACACCCTGTCAAAATTGGTTCACCTGTTTCAAAGAGTAGCTTATACGTATAATAAAATTAAGATCGCATTTAAATCTACAGACATTAGACGCATCAGACAAGCAACGTGTACGGCAAACTCATTTTTTTTTCACAATATTTTGACTGGCATTATATCGGATAATGCCACGGATAATGCACGGCTGTTATAGTAGACATAAATAGGTGAATTCACAATATATAGTAAAATACTAATTTGTCTGCCATGACACGTGTCTAATACGATCTGTGTCTGTAGATATCAATGAACCTTAACGTGTAATAACGTGACCGATTCATTATTCTGTATAAATACAGCCACAATAGATTTTTTGTCACTTTTAGTTTCAAATATTATTTATTTGTGCTCAGTAAAATATATGAAAGCAGCACATATTTAAGCTTAGCGTCCATTTGTTAATTAGAGGGGTACCTCGACCTCATACATAACACAGCGGACCTCTCCACTTTACACATCAGAGCAAGCGTCGGTTAGTGGCATTATTTATTCACTACATGAGGCTATTATGAAGTTAGATGTATGGTTTTCTTATGTAATAGAAGCAAATGAGCATTCAGCTTGTTAGGGTTACTAGTACTCATAACCATTTGTAGTAGTCTCAGATATTAATGACTTAGTTGATATCGATTGTTGCTCCAATGTTAACTATTAAGTGTTACAAATTTCTAGTAGTACAAGCTACAAGTAATACAATTCGTTAAATTAGAGAGCCTATTTGTAATATTAAAATAATCTCATTTATTATTCTTATTATTATTTTTTTTATTTTTACTAAATGCATATGTGTGTATACACGGTACATATACCAATATTTTTTCTATTTTTGTCTATCTGTCTGTTTGTTCCGGCTAATCTCTGAAATGCCTGAACCAATTTTAACCGAACTATTACTATCCAGATAGCTGATGTAATATGGAGTAACTTAAGCTACTTTTATTTTAGAAAACATGTTAGGGTTCGGCGGGAAAAAGTTAAAACCCATAAAGTCCACCGTGCGCACCCATTTTTGTTAAAACTGCCGAAGGTTCAAAATTCCTGTTATATTTATGTCATGTTAAATTTTTTAACGGGTGAAACTGCGGGGTACAACTAGTCAATAATAAAAAATAATGTAAACTTTTGTTGTATTCAATAACTTAGTTTTATATTATTCCTAAACTATTTATAATTATTTAAATATAAAATTATGAACAATACTTATTTAGTAAATAAACAAAAAAAAAATAAACAAAAAAGCTAAAATAAATAAAAAGTCCTATATATTTATATCGTGAATCTATAAGTATTAATTAAATCTGAACCTATAGATACGGTCGTCGGCCATTTTATCGCCATTAATATAAGAAACATAGTGTCGGACGTATCTCCATTTCTCCATTATAGCGATTTTTTTTTACAATCAACCAACCCAGAGAATACACTCAAAATCAGCCTCTTGAAGCCCTGTTTATATCTTCGGACGTGAACCGTGTCAAACACGTACTGTAACAGATCAAAATCTTATCGTTCTATACAATGTGTGTGAGCGTTTTTATATCATCCGTAACCCATCTGTGTATACACGGGCTTTGCCTGTAAATATATTCTATAGAAAAATATGGTTTGTTTCACACGTTACGTTCATAGTCTGTAGATGTAAATAGGGCCTAAGACCATACTATGTCATATAAAAGCATATAAAATATCAAAGATAATTCCGTAAATAACACAAAAGATTGTATTTAAAAACAAAAGAAATTTCAATAACAGATAGATATTTTATAAAATATTATAAGAATTTTAATAAAACAAAGTACAAGGAGCCCTATTTCAAGATCCTATTTGCATGCTACAGCTCATTTAACAGTTTTAATGAGTTTGCCGACATCTGAGAGATGGATCCAGTATTTCTCAACAAATTTGTGCATTTGTCTGTTTGTTATTGTTTATTCTTATATTTTCTATTTTATTATTTATTTTATACAAGTTTCCTGTAAGTTCGCCGCCACACTTATTTCTGCCTAATAACAGCAGTGTTAAGCGCAGCTGTCTTTTGGTTTGAAGGGTGTGGTAAGGGAGACTCACTTATCCGAGGTATTCCAACTTACTCCTCAGGAGCAGCAACGCATCTGTGGTGGACCTCATGTAGGTCATTCTTGTCTTATCTGGGGTGAACTACAAATTGGCGGCAGTTGCCACTTACTATCAGATGGACTTTGCTACTCCCATCATAAAAAAAACTCTGAATAGGTATGGAAGGAGGATTCGAAATTCGCACCGCCAGATTGATAAGTCAAATATCAAAGTTTATGTAGTATATAAAATTTGTCACCAGTCTCGTAGCAGCTGGATGCAGTCAAGGTATGATCCAGCGTCCAGAGAAGCCGGTCTGGGAAGTAGCTGAAAATCGCACTCTTCAGGACATGGAAGTCGACAGTGATGAAGCTGTGGTTCAGATACAACCCCAAAGAATAAGACTTTCATTGAAGCCACGTAAGTAGTTACGCTGACGCTTTCTATACTTATAGACCCCACTAGGTTTTTACACACACATAAAGATTACATAAACATTCAAACCCAGAACAGAAATCCAAGTTCATCATTTAGACGTCGACATTGTAGTTGTGACTGTGCGGGGACTAAACCCGGGACCCTCTGCGTGCCACACAGGTATGGTGGCCATTTATAAGCATATGTGACCACGTACTTGTATAAACAACAACAACTTTGCGTGTATTTCTCTCTCATATCTTCTGTTATCTCTTTTGTAAACCGTAATTTTGTAACAAATATGAGTCTAGTTACTTTAAATAAATGATTATTATTATTATCTCAATCTTATTATATCTCACCTAGTAAACTAATCTATCTGTTATAATGTTATCTTCTCATGTTGAACATGCTGTCGTCGCTTATAAATGTGCTGGCACTTAGCTTATTAACAATAATTGTATATATCTTTCATGTATTAGTGTGCAGTATGTTAGCGACCTATACAAATAAATAAATAAATAAAAAAAAATTGATTTAATCATAATTTTAAGAGCAATACCTTTATGTGACGTAAAGTAATCGTTTTAAGATTTAGTATCTATGAATATATTTACAGAAGATCAGATTTTAATCATATAAACTGGTATACGACCGTGTTTTTCAGTCTAAGAGATTTATCGTTATGTTACTTATAATAGTTACATAAAACCCTTAAATTTAATTCCTTCAAAAAGACGAAAATGCACGATATCCCGTAATGTCCAGGAACAGATTTGCAACTTAATATTTGAGGAAAAATAAAGGAAATAAACAAAGTGACTCACAGAAACTACAATCTTCTATACGCGTAAATTTCCAAAAATAATATATTTTAAGTCTTTTAGAACGTCTGACTATCGTTAGTAACGAGATTTAATTGCACTTTTAACTTCCATTTTATTTTTCAGGGGAAACTCGGGTAATCAAATTCACTTACAGGCCAGCTAAAAACTATCCGTTGGACTTGTATTACTTGATGGATCTCACGTGGTCGATGAAAGACGACAAAGAAACCTTGGTGTCACTGCGTGATGATCTTCCTGCAATGTTGAAGAATCTTACGGATAACTTCAGGTAAAACTTTACCCTTGTATGCTACCCTAAAGGGCATTATATGCACCTGATGTAAATCGGGTAGAATCCTTTGTGGTTCGGCTCCGGCGGCACCACCACCGTATATCTGCCTAAAAAGATAGGCGATGCCTAATTGTTAGGCGGTGCTGTCTACTGGTTTAAATGATGTGGTAAGGGGGACATACCAAACAGTGGCATTCTAACGTAGTCTTCAGGGGTAGCAACGCATCTGTCGCCGACCTTACGTAGGATTCTAATCCTATCTGAAATGGATTACAAATGCCCATGGGCGGCAATTGCCACTTACCACCACCTAGATGAAAGCGTTACTGTACGTTGTATTTTATTGTTCGAGAGTATTTTTGAATAAAAAAATATATTTTGCGTTATTTCAGACTTGGTTTTGGCAGTTTTGCTGAGAAACCGATTATGCCGTTTATAAGTGTAGACGAACGGCGACGTGCAAATCCGTGTACCGTGGAAGAAGAGGCTTGTGAAGCCACTTACAGTTATAAACATCATCTGTCGTTAACCAACAAGGTATTCGAAATTTTTTGAGCATTGCAAGTAGTAAACATACTTGCAGTTTCGCATATTTTCTTAATTTTTACCTATCTTTGGTAATGTCAACGAATAGGTAACATAAGCAAATTTAAATTCAAGTTCATTTTTATTATTAACACAACAACTTACATTTATGCATACACAAAGTAACAAACAGTATACAGAATAGGCAATATTTTATGTATATTTTTTTTTAACGCGTCCGTAATACCCCCGCATCTACCTTAATGAAAAATATCGTGGAAAAGGCACAAAAGAAATTAACTTAAATATAAAATGTACTTTTTTAAATTACAATTGTGCTTGACTTAAACACCTGACGACGATACTACGCTTTATTTTTTTGCTATACGTAATGTAACTTCCACTTCCAACCAGGAAATGTCGCCATTTTTCCAGGTGAACGAGTTCATAGAGGTTGTTAACAGCTCTTCAGTAACAGCAAATTTAGACAACGCGGAAGCCCAATTAGACGCACTAGTCCAAGTCATGACTTGCGATAAAGAAATCGGCTGGTCGCATCGAAGCAGAAAAATTGTCATCTTGTCTTCCGACGGCCTAATGCATACTGCTGGGGATGGAAAACTTGGTAAAGACTTATTGACTTATTCTTTGTATAAGAAATATTATATTAGTATAGTATTTTTTTATCGTAGGTGGTGCGTCTATAAGAAATGATGAAACATGCCATCTTGATCAAAATGGATACTATAGCGAAGCTGGAGTTTACGATTACCCATCTGTAGCACAAGTTTATAGGCTATTAGACAAGTACAAGGTAATTACAATCTTTTGTTGACTTCAGTTAAGCCATAGTCGTTACGCAAATCCCCATTGTGCTCATATTAACCTAACGCAAGTTTATATTATACGCTTTTGTTTACATTACAAAGCTATTTGTTCATACGCGATTAAAAGGTTACGTGTAATCTATGGCATTCTTTTTAGGTGAATGTGATATTCGCTGTTACGGAAAGTGTTAAATCCCATTACGACAGCTTACATCGCCTCCTCAGCGACTTTACTTACGTCGCGAAGTTAGAAAGTGACAGCTCGAACATTCTGAAGCTCGTAAAAATGGGTTACGAAGACATCGTGAGCGTGGTAGACTTTGAGGATGACTCCGTATCGGGGCCCGTGAAGGTTAAGTACTTTACGGACTGCGGAGTGAAAGGAGGGTCATTGGTAGAAGCACAGCGATGCACCGGAGTCGAATACGGCATGACACTCAATTATGAGGCACATGTTAGTTTAGATTCGTGTCCCGAATACAAAAAGGTCGGTATAAAAACGTGCGTGGCCAATTAACGGTAATTATGTATGCATAGACGTGTTTGTTTGTATTTGGTTGTCTTTTCTACAGCTAACACAGACTATTAAGATATCGGAGAGTCAATTGGGACAAGACTCTTTAACTGTAGATGTGGATATTCAATGCGGCTGTCGGTGTGAAGGTGATTTGCTGAGGGATATGTCTCTCACATGTCCTCCTAATTCCCACATCGTTTGCGGAGTTTGTCAATGCAACAAAGGATGGTAAAATGTTATCTATACATAATAATTTGAATTTAATTTAATATTTAGGTAATGATTCTTAGTTCAACATAAATAACATGTTAAATCGCTAAGATAAAAGCTGAGAGAAATTAACAATTGAAATCCTTTAACTTTTATTATATTTATAATTTAGTATTATTATAACATAAATTTATAGGTTTTATTAAGTGTCGTTAATCACATTGACCGCCTAATTCAAATAATAAAAGTAAAATTGTTATAGTTACATTAGATAATAAAATAATACGACTATGATACTATTGGTGTATAAAGATCTGATTCTTTTTATTTAAAGTGTTATAATTTATTTGTAAAGTTATTGTAAAGATTAAAAATCTTATTGGGGTTCAATAGTAGGTATTATTTTGATCTTTAGGTCGGGTCCATTGTGCGACTGTTCTATCGAGGACGAAGCGGCGTCAACTGCCCTTCAATCACAGTGTCGGGCACCCAATAGTACTAACTATCTGGCATGCTCTGGTTATGGGGACTGCCTTTGCGGGAAGTGTCAGTGTGACAACGGCTTTAGCGGACGATACTGTCAATGTAAGGCGTGTGAAATCAGCTTGTGAGTACGCAGCGTTCTGTATTCTGTACATATTTAAATCTATTCTTTTTTATTTTCATTTATGAATTACGTGTTGTATTTCAGGAATTTCATTAAATTAACTTTGTTACAACAATACGAGTATGTCCAATACGAGTATATGCACGAGTCAAATACAGAGACTGTAGAGTTATATATATTCTAAGAATGACTTGATGAAAATGGTCATTGTAACTTCTTAATACATATTTTAGAATTGCTTCTTTAGAATATGATCTTATATATGAGTATAATGAAATACTTTGTTTCTGTATGGACCTACTGGAGAACTTCTAAATTGCCAAAACACATAGAAGTCTACAGCATTTGAATTAAATCTATAATCTCATTATACTTAAATTCTACTACAACATACTTTTTTGAAGGCGCTAGAACAGTGTATCCCAACCTTTTTTTTGTGCCATTCCCCACCTTAACATTTGTACAATTTTGATGCCCGCCATTCATAGTGTTTACATAAAAAAATTGATTCGTTCACTTAAGAAACATAAAAATTGCCCCCCTTAACTATTAAACTGCCCTTTATGGGGCGTGGGTCCTACATTGGGTTACACCGCGGCAGAACCTCTTGTAGTTCGACTCCGGCAGCACCACTGATACACCATTTCTGACTAATTACAATAGTGTTTAGCGCTGCTGTATTTTAGTTTGAAGGGTGTGATAAGGGTGACATCCTTATCCGAAGCGTTCCAACTTAGTCCTCAGGTATAGCAACGCATCTATGACCGACCTCCGGTAAGGCTCTAGGCTTATTTGGGATTGATTACAGATGTCAATGGGCGGAAGCCACTGATCAGGTGGATTGCATGCTAGTTTACTACTTCCATAATATAACGTAAACTTGAACTTCCAGAGAAAATGGCAAAGAGTGTGGAGGGGTAGATCGCGGCGTGTGTGGGTGTGGGCAGTGCGCGTGCGCGGCGGGCTGGGGCGGGAAGGCGTGCGACTGCCCCGACACCAACGTCACCTGCATCGCGCCCGGCACCGACGAGATTTGCTCTGGACACGGCGAATGTACATGTGGTGAGGAAATAGATAGGTCTTTATTCATTTCGCTGACTCGGCGTACTTCGTATCGCCTGAAAATTAAATAATGTGTCAAAGTGCCATAATAGACGTAGAAGCTGTTTGCATAGGAAAACTAAGTTGTTGCGTTCACTATATTCCTAGCATTTACTCAACTTTTAAACATTCCCTAGACTTCCACAAATAGTTTAAAACCAAAATTAGGCAAATCGGTCGAGTCGTTTTCGAGTTTTAACGAGACTAACGAACAGCAACTGATTTTTATATATTATATATAGAATAAATAGGCATATATTTGCTAAGCACAAAAAAAGAAAAACAAAAATATAAATACTTATTATAAGCAAAACGAAACCAAAGTAACGTATTTTAAAGTCAAGACATTCAATAAAAATTTAAAA
>DWRA01004279.1:0-11030 GCA_018250295.1 Spathilepia clonius
CATGCAACTGAAACTCAAAAAAATATTTTTCATCTTACCTACACGTGTGTGGTGTCTTATAGAGAAGTCTTCAAAAATGACATTGAGGGATCTAAGACCATTTTTTATCAAAGTCGATTGTTTGAGAGATACGCCCTTTCAAAGCGGTAAAATGTGTGCCCACCCCTCTAACTTTTAAACTAAGAAAGTTAAAAATCTGGATAAAACATATGTTGTAGATTTCAAGAAGGAGTTTCAATGAAAATTGTTTCGGACAAGATACGGTTTACAGTTTTTGAGATAAAGCACTTTCAAAAACTGAATAATATAACTTTGTAATTCATACAACTACTATGAAAAACACATTTATTTTGGTAGTTGTTGTTTGTAAAAGTTTCAATAAATAATAAATAAAGTGATTATATATTTTGTTTTGCTTGCTGCTATTTAATGATAATGCTACGGAACCCTTTGCCTGCGAGTCCGACTCGCACTTGGCCGTTTTTTTTAATTTCAAGACTTCAACATAATATTTTATTACACCTTGAAGTCATTAAAGCGTACGAGTATGATAATGAGCGTCTAGCATTAAGTGCATCTCCATTCGTCTTTTTATTGGACAAAGAAAGATGCGTTATTATTCATCAGAATATTAAATGCGTGTTTTTAATTTATAAAATGTGTACTTTTGGTACCATTAAACTGATGGATCAGTTCCGACGGATGAGACTGAAACCTTCCTCGTATCTGTTGTCTGTATCTACCTGTGCAATTTCCATGTTCCGGGATGTGGTGATTTGTTCCACGCGTACTTACTAGTACGTGCGAGTAAGTGTATAACGTAATGACTATTTATGAATGAGCAGCGGTGCGTCGAAGGGTTGTGAGGACCCCATCGCATGGCAGGGTGTGGGTCCGTGGGCGCGCCTGCGCTGTGCGACGGTCGATCGCCGGTGTGGCCGTAACACCATGCGATACCCACGTGTTGCTTGGCGTCTTCATAAACTATCTCGGATTGAGATGGTCTATGTCGATATGACTAACATGTTGCGGCGGTCGTGAACGAGACCGAATCTTTGTACTTAAATGCGAACTTGTCTGGAATAAATGATCTCTAACCGTGCGTGAACGAACGCATGCACTAGTGTATCTGCATAAATGATGTATGTTACTTACGAGTACGTACCTACTATGGCTGCACATTTCTGAGCAGTATGTACATTTATTAATGTAGTAACTGACGGGTTTCAAAGACTAAAAAACTTGTTTGATTCTGATGTTGAAGTAGCTAAGAAAGTACTATCACTTAACGAGAAGTCGGGTCAATAGTTTTTTTGGCAAAAAAACAATAAAATGTCAAGGTTAAAAGATCATGGGTAATTGATAAAGAGAAAGAGCACTTAAGTATAGTATGTTCTATACATTTTAGGTAGTCGAAGTAGATTTATAAGTAGTGACTTTCACCAGCTAGTTCCTTTAAATAAAATGGCATTATTGGATAACGCTTTACAGGCCGTTGCTCTATAACACCTTCAATTATTCTATCTGGGTGCTATTGTTAAGTTTTACGTAGAAATTGTCTATTCGGATTATTTTGTAGAGCTGAGCCAGGAGTGGTTTCGTATAATGCAAATTTGGTCGTTGCTGAAGACTAGACTAGACAAGTTGCTTAAGAATACAAATTATGTATAAACTATTGTATTGGTAAACAAAACCCTTTGGAGATATGGAAATTGTTACGATCAGACGATAGGGATATCTTAGAATAATTTAAAATGTAATAAAACATTGTGATATATTTAATGGCACAATTATGTATTCAGGTAAAACTTAATACTTATACATTAAAATAGGTATAAAAATGTGCTATCGACCAATCAATCAATTTGGCCGACCTACTATTCAGCGAACCGCAAGTTTAATGAACGTTGATGGGTGAAATACGTATTTAAAAGGAAAGCAAGTGCCCGAATTAAAATACGAACAAAAACTGTGATTTTAAATTCTTATGATATTCATACAAAAGTTACTAAACTTCACGAATTCGTGTTTCAGCCTCTTTGTCTGTTTTAATTTGGATGTAGCTCAACCAGGGCTTCGACACAAACTTACAACAAAACATCTATTTTCTATTTGCATACTACATATTTGCAAAAAAATATTAGAACAAAGGTAAAGAGAAAGGATACTAAAACTAGAATAAACTTATTAATGAACATGCGCAAAAATGTTTTAATTTTATTTATATGCATGACTTGTCAATCCGACAACGATCGCAAAAATGTAAGTACCGTAGGATGAACACATCTGAATAATCCATATGTGTATGTAAAATTTCCCATAAGAGCAATGAGAGCAAATTATTGCTTTTGGGCAAACATAAAATCGGCCGAGTGCCCCAAGTATGGCTTGACCTTGACAGAGAAGCTACGATGCATTTTCAACCCTCCAGTAGGCACTCGTGTGATAATATTCCTCGGTTCCACTGGGGTCGGCGGTGGCGGTGGCGAATGGCGATGGCGTCGAACGCGGGGCGCCGAGACTCCGCCCGCGCGCCTCCTCTGCACCGCTCGAGCTGTCAAACCGCCTCCGACGGGCAGCCGGCACGAACGCTCTTGCGTTATTTGCCTTAGCACGCGATCTTATCGTATTGACGGTCAGTGACAGTGTGTGATTCCTACATTGACGCATGACGGAAAAAAATATAAGGAGATGAACGGCAGTACGACGACGGTCAATGGTGGATCCGTCAACGGTACCAATGGAACTCTTAACGGCATCGGAGCCGCTCCGCGAACTGCTACTCTGGGGACACCAAGTAGCTATGCATACACATCCAGTGGATCCTTGCTCGGTCGCGGGGGCACTGCTAGACCCGTTCCACCCCCCACCCTGCCAAAGTATAGTGGATCTTTCAGTGCCGGCAGTACTCTTAGTCAGACAGGACTTAGGGAACGGGACCGAGAAGGCACAGGTGGATCGCATCGGCTGGCCAGTCTCGAGAGGCTGGCTCTTCGTCAACGTATCATCGAACAAAACGCCAATAACCAAGTGGCGAGTCTGACGTCTCTTAGCACTACGGGGACTAATGGTGGACCCACCTCGGCTACCGTCACCCTCACCGACACGGCCACAGTGAGTCCCCTTGCCGTACATCTTGTTCACCCTCAAACAATTCCCCTAATCGAACCTAACGCACCCCAAAAAGGGAGGTTTCGTTATTTCAGTACAATCAACCCTATACACAAGACAAAACACGTTCTAGTTTCGTAAACATTTGTGTGGTGCCATACGTTTTTTTTACCGATGCAATACTAATACAATACGCGACGTGCAATACGTGCATTGCCTTCGCATATTTCAAGTTGTAATATATCGCGATTTACATAGTATCTACTTGATACTTTCTAGTAGAAATAGACTTAACTTGTATTTAAATGGATGTAACGAAGTATGTAACGAATGAAACACGAGTTAAATGATTTAAATTTTTCTTTAAGGACTGTAATTCAATAGTTAGTGTAATAAAAACAATAATACTGTCAGATCTTATTAGAATTGTTTGCAATAAACATCCACTTTGCGTGACTCATTCTTCAAATTCCCTTGGAAGACGCCTGTTGGCACTTAGTAACCGTTTATTAGGTATAGAATAAACGTAGTAAAAAAAATCATGATTTAACTACCATGAGAACTTGAGAATCGGTAAAAAATGTAGGTAATCAAGAAAACGTCAAGTGATATCCCTGTTAAAGTGACAGAACAAATTTGTCAAACTTTGGCCTCTTAATATAGTTGCCTATTTGTGGCAATCATGAATTAACGTTTTCATTTATAGCATCAAGATTACATGTAGATATAAAAATACATTGCGTTAATTTTAGCCAGTTGGAGTAATACATATTGTTGCAGTCGGAACTTTACTGACTAAATTATTAATGGATTAAGTCATGCGAAGTTAAAGAATTGAATAAGAAAGCTCAATAAAAAAGCAGAGTCGTAAAAGTTGTACAGGGTCCCATGTGGCGTATAATGTGTAAGGAAGCATTAACTAGAATAAAACAAAAACACTAATAGGAGCTAAATAAAAAATGAAGACTTCGCTCACGTGTTAACGTGGAATAATGTTACTGTTTTATAATTTATCACACGACATTATTATAAGATCTTTGAACTGGCCAAAACTGGTTTACTTTTTTTCCAATGGATGAAACATTGACAGATATTTCACATATTATTTTAGTCTGATACCGTCTTTGTTTTTATCTGTCTTCCCAAACGAGATAGGTTCTTATTTCGTCGTCTGCTTATTTTAAATATAACGAAAAAAAGGGTTACAAACAAAATTATGACTATTTGGAACTTGTCTTGGTACCGTTGACTAGTCAACGGACTGTTTTTTTTGCGTATGTAGCTGGCTATATCGAGCAATTCAGGGCAAAACTGACTGCAATCTCACCGTCTCCCTCTCACTGAGTGGGGTAGTTGACAAGATTGCAGCAAGTACTGAAATAACTTGTCGATGAGGTAAGCTACAAAATTGCAGCTAAAATTGCCAAAAAATAGCATAGTTATGAGTAACTACTACGAACTGATTTATTATTTCGGGAGAAATTTACTTTCACGTAGAATTTTTTCGAGAAATAAATTACATGCCCCTTTGATAATTCCAGGAGTACAATGAGACATGATTTCTGGGAAATCACGACTCAATTACCCAACATAGATGTCGTGACCAGCATTTCTATGGTGTTTTTGCTGTCTCCTTCCTCTTTCCGTTCAAGGAGGCTGGTGTATTCCCACGCAAGTTCCTCATGTGATAGGACTGGTCCGTGGCGCGGGAGGACTAAGCGGGTGATTGACCCCACGTATACAGGGTTAAAAATAACCCATGTAGCGGCGGCCATTCTGCTCGCATGTGTCGAATTCACTAAACAGACATTAAATGTTTCACGGTCGAACCCTGACCTGAAAATTCCTCGAAGGGTAATAAACAAGAAATTTAAGAAATGTTCATTTAGGTATATGTTTCTGTGAGACTTATGTGCAACAAAGCGCAGCTAGTAACAAGCTTGCTGTTAACGAATGCAAGATGAATGAATGAATAGGTACAACTTGAATGCTGCCTTTGTTTCATTATTTCATAAATGGTATTTGTACTCATAAACCAAATTTGTTTTGCTTATGTTCTTGAGAATTCTTGTTATCAGTTTCATGTTATCGTTAAGCAATGGTCACGTTAAGAATAGAAAGGCGGGAAGATAAGTTGACAATAATCATTGCTTTCAACAACAATGTAACGTTTAATCATTTCCAGTCAGGCATTTCGATGTCGGACTTGGTTTAAATTTTTTCATGAACCAGCAAAAGCGGTTAGGACACGTTCTCTTCTTGCACTGTGCGTATAACAGAAATGAAAGAGATAAACTGCAGATTTATTACAATTGAAAATCAACTCTCACGCAAATGTATTAAGACCCACAATTGTTATGAACACAATATGATGTTTTCTCATTGTTGAAGCGAGGGTTCAGCTTTTGTACGTCTGGTGGGTATAAGTGTGACGGACTTGGGATCCTTTTACGTCTATACGTAGATATAACCATAATTAACTGGTACCTGAGGCACAGCGGGTCTCTGCACACGAGTTACATTTTATTTTCTGTTAAATTATTAGCAACTTTGCTAACACTTGGCTTACTGTGATATTAAAAAGGAAATCTTAAACGACATTTTGTGAACTTTAATCTTTATAGTGTAAATGTGCACTCGTTTATTGGTGTTTTATTATATGGAAAATAGGTCTTTGAGAAATTGGAACGGTGAACGATCATTAAATATGCGGTTTTAAAGTAATTTTTACATGTGTCACCTGTGTATTAAGCATTAGTAATGTTACAAGTCATTTATATGAGTCATTAAAATTCGTAATGTCCTATTTCGCCCCGTGTGGGTCCGGCTCGAGTCAACGGGGCGCTTGTGTGCCCTGCCAGCCGGCAGCCGGTAGTGCCGGTAACTTAACCTCAAACTGATACAGACAGACGTGAATGTGCCTCATATTAAAACAGTCTATTTGTTTTAAAACCTCGTTCGCCGTACGTACGTGTACAGTTTGTCGTGTTTTAATTAATAGTGGTCGATTTTCGCAAATAAGTTTCAAGTGTTTATATTTCTCTACGATTATCTTATACGATGTAGTTGATAGCAGTGCTTGAAACAAAAGAAAAACGGCCGTTACGATAAGATAAAATTGCCTTGCGCGCAAATGTTACGTACGTTTGAGGGGTTACGTTTTAAAATGTTCCAGTGATGTGTTTAACGGACTTTTGAAGTTGGTGTTATAGATATTTTACCGGACATTTCTAGTTGTCGTCGTCGGTTGTGAGTAGAATGGCAAATCGGGCCGTGGCTAACGGCACAACGCATCAAACTAAGCTAAATAGGTGTGCGAGTAGCGTCGGTGACAGTGGTGTTGATAAAGCCAAAGTGGGATGGACAAGTCCGAGAGAAATATGGAGGAACTTATCTTTGCGTAGAAAGGCCGAGGTGAGAATATAAATGAGTATTGATTTTAGATGTGAAGTTATCTGATATTTCCTGTGCACGATATGACCGCTGATAGCCGTGTGGGTCTTGCTTGTTTTGTTTTGCGGTAGGCTCGTATTGATTTATCGTCCAGGCTATCAGCAGCGACTCGACGACATGTGAGCGTCAGTGAGAATGAGTGCGTCGGCGCTTCGATAATGTCTAGATAACTTGCACATTATAATCCAGGAAAAGGGTCATAAATATATACTAAATTAATATAGATCATATGTAATAGGTTCTTTATTGTTAAGCCAGTGATTGCAAAATCGAAACTCATACAAAAAAATTGCAAGTTCCAATTTATGGTATCACTGTATCGGCCATTTCCCAAGTTCATAATGTTCATCTTGGAAACTAAAATCCAATCCATTTTTTTTTATTTTCAAGTCATTTTGATCACTCCAGCTATATTTGAGGTATGTTGTATTTAATACTATATATCTACATTATGTATTTGTTGTATATGAAAAATTATAATATAAAGATACATAAATAAATATATAAGAAATCATAGATTCACTCTATAATTCCTTGGGACTTGGGGCCACGGGCACAAAGACAAACATCCATTACAAACATCCTGACCCAGAAAGAACATAAAAAATTTACCTGGCTGGGTATCGAATTTGGGACCCATATGACTGCTACGCGATGTAAGTCTGGTTTTCGTTAAAATAAAAATTTTGGTTTCTAGAAATATATGTATTTTACAATGTACGCTGCTAGTTCTCTGTGTCGGTCGTTGACTTTCTATACAATAATATGAGACAGCCGCATTTGGCGCCCTGGCTTGTTGCTTTATCTATAAGTGGTAAATGTGTCTCGCAACCCGCAAGTAGTCTATCAACTATACGACGACGATAATATTTACTGACTTGCTTTATCTCATGTAAACTAAATTTATGTTTATTTTGTTTCAATTGCTTACTAATGCAATTGACTTACCAAACACGGGAAAATTCCTTTACTTTTTTTTTCTATATGATGGAGTAGCAAACGGGCATGCAGTCCACCTGATGGTAAGTGGCAACTACCGCCCATAGACATTTGTGATCCACCTCAGATAAGACCAGAATTCCAACTGAAGTCGACCACAGATGCGTTGCTACCCCTGAAGAGTAAGTTGAAATGTCTCGTTAAGTTTATCTCCGTTACCACACCCTTCAAATCAGAACACAGCAGCGCTTAACACTGCTGTTATTAGGCAGAAATAAGTGTGGTGGTGGTGCCGCCCGACGAACTACAAAGGGTTCTACTACCTTTAATTACTGCTTTAAGCGTTCGTGAAAAGCTGGCATCGATATCATTCATTAATTACGTTTATTATCGTTAAGTTATATCTGAACGTTGGAGCTTTATAAAGTACCCAATACAGTATTTAAATAGCTCCTGCTTAAAATATAGTTTGTCGTCCATTATTGTCGTCTTCACTGTAATATTTTAAGAACTGTTTAAAACTGTGTGGATTGTTATGTCACTAAATTATTTTAGGACGCGTTAGACGCTCACGTTGTTATTAAGGGTGTTTAATAATAGGCAATGAGCAGTTACCTTAATATGATTAACCTAAACACCTTTACAAGGTTCATACGTAACAGCGACTACTGTTCGCGCTGTTAATTTAGATGGCAATTAATTTAACCCCAATTAAACATGTTTCATGTCCTTCCAAGCATAATGAGGCTCAAATTCAAATCATGTCGGGAATAGCAATCGAATAAAGTGCATAACTTTCGATTGAATTATTTAGACAAATCATTAAGACAGTCAGACATTCTAGTCGTAGTCTATATTAATTTCATGTCTCTGAACACTGTATGTATACAAATAAGTAAAATTGAAGTGTCTTTTTGTAATATCGTAATTACTGCTTTCGACTTGTAACAAAAAAAAAAGTACTAAATTTTTTGACTGTTTATTTGAGCTACCCTCTTAAATGGCTGGACCGATTTTTACAGCACACTCACCGGCCGATAGCTGAGGTTGTAAGAAATAACTAATTCTACTTTTATTTTAAGAAATGTTTAGCCTTTCCCGTAAAAACAAAAAAAACTCCATTTAACGTACCGAGCGCGCCCCATTTTCTTGAAACTGTTGAAAGTATAAAATTTTAGTTATATTTATATCATGTTACATTTTTTGTAACGGTAGTAAGACATCAGGGCGAAGTTAGCTAGATAATATTTTTATATTTTTGACGATTCAACTAATGTCAGATAAGTGTCATATTGGACACGTTGAACTGTCACTTTTTACAAATTTTTATTTAGTATCAGTTCTGTCGACTGGTCATCAGGAGTAATCGAATTTTAACTTACTTTTAATCTTCACTTCCGATCATGCTAAAATGTAATATTATGTTACCATTGATAATTAATCCATAACGGAGACTGCAGGTCTCTGGCTGCAGGATCTTTGTTCTGACGGACGTAGGTCAACAAGTTGGGAATCGTTCCATACTGGATGATTACTCTGGTTCCAGTTACACCCATGGCCACAGGAACTACACAATGATGCACTACAGCTCTAACGGAACAACGTGTCCTAACTGTATTTGAGCTTGTCGCAATTATCTTGAGATACCCTCTGTCGTGAATCGTTTTCATGTTGCGATATTGTAGTTAAGAAAAAAACTAAAAATTAATTGAAAATTACCCTCCATTAGTATCAAAAAATGCAAAAATAATTATCGGGTTTTTTTTGGCTACTTTGTTAGCAACTTATTCATTGGTATTTTTCTTCAGTTTCTACAAGAATTGCTATTTTCATCCTCATTGTTATTTTGTTTATTTCATTAGATAAAAAATATAAAAAATCATTATTAAAATTTGACTAAACTTGGTTTGTTACATATTTAGACTTTTGCGCAAGTGTTATTACGCAGGGGTTAGGTATTACTTAGTATACTTGACTTAATAGGAAGTGTATCTAAGCGAAGTCGCGTTCGTTTCATAGTACCTAAGCGTATTCAAGTTTTATGTCAATGATGATGTTGCTAACGACAAGTATCCCCATTGTCAGACAGTAGATACCTACATCTAAACAGGATCGTTCTGTCACTGTATCACATTATTGTATGAATAATTCAAAAGCGTCAGAGTGCATCGTATTGCATCCGAGAGAATCCTGATTGTATAGGGTCCGCGTTGGGCGTCTTAGAATATAAATATCATATAAAATATAAATCGTACAGAAGTTTGAAGTAATAAATATAAATTGGAATTGTTTAGACCGCAGCAATGAAAGCTAAGGATTATCGATTATTACGTCACGGTAGTTAGCTGCACCTCATCCCACGTTCAAGTCGTTTTTCTTATCAAGTAAGTTATCTAAGCCAACGTAATGATTCCAGGAAAGTTAGTTACAAAAATGTTAATGTATGTCTGTGAATTGGAATAGTTATTAAAGGTATTCAAGTTGGTACTGCTTATACACAATTGTTGCTTTCGTTTCTTGTCCTTGATCAACAGTGAATATTCTGTTCTTATTTACCTTGGCGATGCAATAAATTAAGTGTTCGTAGTTCATTGTAGTTTGCATTGTGCTCACCTCTGCCAACTTAACCCAATCAACTCGTTTCATTCGCCCCTACTCCGGTTTTGCCTACGCCTGAGCATCTTACGCCCACAAGAGCATAAGTGCATCCATTTAATAAACTTACGGGAGTATTGTGCCGTGGGTGCCCTAGACACGAACAAAGGCAAGTACACAAATATCCAGAAGAGTCTGAATTAATCGTTTATTTTTCCGTCTGGCCAGTAAATAATAATCGGTCTCCTTATATGGCAGGATGGTATGTATAGTGATAATTTTGTCGCGTGTTTCAATATTATTATTACTATATTATAAAATGTGAAAGGTGAGAAAGCTTTAAGATTCACGTAATAGTATAAATTTTACTTTTTAATATTATTATGGCAGTAACCTGGTGTTAGATAATAGACATATTGATTAATAATGTAAGGAGTAGACTCGGTGGATTGCAAGAGAAATTTTGTTTCAATAACGCTAAATAAGCTGCATTACAAATGCATTTACTTCATTCAAGCGTTGACAATGTAAAATGCCTGGGAAATAACTAGGTATGTGAACAGCTACGGAGACTCCGTGTAGAGAAAGTAATGTTAAATGAACTGACGTCGACCCAAATTACAGCTATCGTCTTTCGATATGCAGTGAAATCAGTGCGATAAAACTGCCAGTATCATGTTTGTGGCATAGTCTGATGTAGGTATCCCTTGCCGTGGTTATTTATCGATCGATTTTATTAGCCTGACTGTACTGACTGTAAGATCTTTTTCCAGATTACAATTGCGTGATATACGTAACTAAATCTGATTGCCAACTTTTATAGTGTACAAGTCGCATAAGGGATTTTGGTTTAAGATTTTCTAGATAAGTCATTGGTCGTATTAAACTTTACTTGTGTTTTAGTCTGGAACCCATTTATTTATTTTATTTAT
>DWRA01004280.1:0-11030 GCA_018250295.1 Spathilepia clonius
ATCATTCAGATTTCTGTCTGACCGGGGATCGAACCTGGAACCCACTGCGTGTCCGACCGGTATGGTGACCGCTCCGCTACGCGGGTCGTCAAATTTATTTTACAATGCGTATTTTCATGTAACAACATCAGTTATTATTTTAAACTCCAGATTATTACTTGTATACTCTCTAACCGTGTGGTTTTAAACCTGTAGAGCAAATAAGTAAATACATATTAAATATGGAAATCGGGAAGTAAATTAACCTTCAGTAACAATATTAAGCGTCAAATATTTGTATACTGCAGATTATAATTTGTATACTCTCAAACCGTAATGCTCTACACCTGTGGAGCAAATAAGTCGATATATGAAAGTCGGGAACGAATTTAACCTTCAATGAAACGTGTGGCGCATAAGTTAAACAATCTAACTAACATGTCTCACACAGAATATCAAAACGATGCGTTAAATATTTCCACCGCACTGATCTGTAGATATCGATAAATGAATTTTAGGGTAGTGTATTTTTCTCCTTTAATTTCCGGTGCTGCTGTGTTTTTCTTTGAAGGGAGTGGTGAAAGGGAAATACTTACATCGGACATTTTAACTTCATCTTCAATGGTAATGGATTGAGTTATAGCTGTCAGTTAATTACTAGTATTCAAGGTAACTGAATTGTACCTGTATTACCTGTATATACACAAAGATACACAAATGTACGCGAACACAATCAAAAAAGAAATCGCAATTACATTCATATTAACTAGCCTAGAATCGAACCCGGCGCTATGGCGTTATATCACACGGTACAATCAACAGATGATAATCAACTAATTTATTAATTTTCTTATAGTTGTGTATACATAATTACCTCTTTTACGGCACTACTCTGTTGTGAGACAAGTCCCTTAAACCAGGGAACATTTGTTCAGTAAAATGCGTGACGAAAGTGTGTCGCGACTCCGAAGGCTTTCCGATCGCCCTCTCGCCCCAACACTTAGTCCCCTTTTACCAATTTCACGAGTTTCCTTCACACATCAATCTCGTGGTATATGAATTGTAGTACGTCAAGAGACGTCACGCGAGTCTTGTTTGGAATATTTAGGTCAGATTTTACCACTTACTTTATTATAATCAAAAAATATAAAGCATTTTTTGAGTTAATTCGATACAACTCATTTCAAATCTACATTTTTTGTATGAAATTAAATTGCTACTCGGTAAAGTTAACAAAGGATACACGAAATAGTTGACGCATAAGAAGTGGACAAGAACTTGTAATATTGTTTTACATGAGTGTGATATGGTATCATAAAATTTGTGATTAGTTTTGTATTATATTATGCAATACGAATGTTTTTCAGTTTTTATCTTTCTGTCATTTTGCGTATTAAATACTAAATACTAGTCTTGAAAATGTCCAAATCTTTGTTATGATATTGGCTACTACTAATTACCTTGATAAATATTCTGGGGGTGGGGACCAGTCACCATACCGGTCTGACCCGCAGTGGGTTCTGGTTTTGATCCTCGGCCAAAAAGATATCTAAATTGTAAATGTAGATTTATGTTCTACATCTGGGTGTTTATGTCGTTGTCTATGTCCATGGCACCCACGACACAGGGAATATAGCATCACGTTGTGAGAGTAGAAAGCGTAAGCATAGTTACTGCATAACTGCTTCTGTAGTTACTGC
This sequence comes from Spathilepia clonius, assembly GCA_018250295.1. NCBI lineage: Eukaryota > Metazoa > Arthropoda > Insecta > Lepidoptera > Hesperiidae > Spathilepia > Spathilepia clonius. Next base: position 1,680 of record DWRA01004280.1, read on the forward strand.
ATAACTACAAAAGTTTTCCTGTAAGTATATATTGCATGTTGTTCAAATAATTATCCGTATAACATAATATTTGTACTCGTACTTTTGTTATTAATACATTGTTTTATAGCCTTCATATAATATTTCGTAGCAAGAAGTCTAACCTGAAGATTCTGTTTAAACTAATTAGCTTCAAATTACATTAAGAAAGTGCGTAGGCGTAGCCAAATTAAGTAAATAAGTTAAGTAGTTTCTTTTACTACCTTCTTAACATACAAGGTTTTCTCACCGTTCCTTTTAAAGAAATCCTATATCTTGACTTCGATAACCAGAATAGCTGTGAAGATTTGGGTATGTGAAAAGATCTTGTCAGGGATATAGGACTAATAAGGCGTAATTTCACGTCATTTTCCTTATGTTTAGTAGTGTTTTCTTGTGTCCTACAGAAACCAAATGAAGCCACATTCGAAATTAGGTAATCTTTGTATCCTATGAATTAGTATCGTACTAATTAAACTCAAATAGCTAAATCATCTTTGACAATATTACCTTTACAATATTATATAATCAAAATGTTATACTACAAAAACATCACTTCACTAATTTAGTTCAGAAATAGTTGCTATTGCCTGTAAAACAGGTTCGTGATCGTAATATTATTTTTGCAAATATAACAAGCTTATTTTTAGGTTCTTAGACAACTCAAGAAGAATAAGAATTTCATCATAGTTTATATAGTATGATAGTTTTATTATACTAAGATAAGCGTGCAATGTATTATTATTCACATAACGTAATATTTATTTACAGCTTCAATTATTTACAACATGATTCCAAATACAGTAAAAAAAAATTACAAACACATCAAGTAGCAACGTTATGAAACACATACAATTAAGAACAATGTTTGTAATTATAAAGGTTGAAACTTCGTCAGTCTTTCACATACAACAATTTGAAGGCGGTACAACACTTTGTGGTTCAATACTGGAGGGACCACCGCTGCACCTTTTGGTGCCTAATAAAAGCAGTGTTGAATCGTGATGTATTTTGGTTTGAAATGTATGGCGAAGGCCGGCGTTAAAATTGATGGAATTGCCGTTAGGAACTTTTTGTGAACAAAATATTACATCATTGGGTAATAGGATACTCCGTCGTTAGCTAAAAAACATTTTTGACTTGGATAATGTAGAAAATCCCACAAACAAAGCCATATTTGTAAACTAGGAATATTCCATAGGACAATTAGATTTGAAGAATAATAGGCAGATTTAGATAATATTTACTGTAATTTTAAAATATGTACCTATAAGGTCGCATAGTAAAATAATTGTCGCTTACATGACGTGAATTCAATATTACATGTAAACTTACTTATAAAATTATTGAATGGTAGACATTTTCCAATTAATGCTGAATAATATAATTTAAATTAATCTCTATCTGGGAAACAAAAACTTCAATTTAATTTATGAAATGAGTTGCGAATGAAAATTATATTCCGGCTGCAAAAACAGCTAATTATAATATGATATTATTTCCTGTAGATTTTGCAACCACTGCATGGTTTATATCTCGCGATACATGCTCCAGTTCTTGTATTGCTTGGTACTGAAATAACTGGAAATTTTAATGGTTTTCATTTCGAAGATGGTAGTACATCACGTGGATCGACTGAAGTGGTACAATAAGAAGCTTATATTATGATCTCATATTTAACGCTAAGGCATGTCGTTTTAAACTTAATATTCATCATTAAAATCAACAACAATATCAATTACGTCAAAAGTGGTAGACTTTACGGTTCGACTCCGTAGATACCATCGCCACACCTATTTCCATCAAATAACAGTGTCAACATTTACTTATTTAAAAGGGTTTTTAAGCGGGATAGACTTATACAACGCGTTCAACAACACACGGGTATCAACGCATCGATAGTCAACCTCACGATAGACCTCAAATATCTATGGGAGGCAATGGTCACTTAGCATCGGATGATCGTCTACTACTCATATATTATGCATGATCGTCTACTACTCATATATTATAAGCAATTACCTTAACCGCTAAGGCAATCTAAAACTAATTCATACGATTGGGCTATCCCACTTTGCAGTTGATGAATTAAATCTAAATTCTAAACATATGGTCCCCAGACAATGTTTGTATGAGGGCAAATGTAATTGTAGAGCTCGCAGCAAAGCTATGCTTTTAGCGTGTGTGCCGCATATAATTCTTCCATTAGCTTAATGTGTGCACTGTCAAAATGAAATAACGCTAGCTCGCTACAGAAACATGTGCTACTTGAGAAATTATTATTTTCATAACGTAGAATGCTTTGAAACTGAAAGACTGGGTGTTCATTGCGCTGTGTTATTATTATCAAAATGAAAAATTTAAGACATTCGACTATTGTACTTTATTTCATTGAAGTAACAGTCCACCTGGCAGATGGCAACTGGTGCCCATTAACATCTGAAGTCGAACCCACATAAAATTACAATTCTATTTGAGATTGGTCACAGATGCGTTTCTACTTCTGAGAACTAAGTTGAAACGCCTCGGATAAGTTTACACTCTTCAAACCAGATCACAGCAGTGCTTAGTGGCCGCAGTATGAGGAGGAAAAATGTGTCGTGGCGCTGCCTGCCAAGACAAGCCACCAATTGTTCTTCGTTTGTATGTAAGCTATTACGTAGTCACAAAATGGTTAGGCATTTCTTTTCCACTAAGCTAATATTATATTTTATAACGCAATAATAATACAATACACTTTTCTTTCTCTTTTTTATTATTCCAGCTCTACGTACTAATTTCCGAGATTTCTAAGTAAGTAAAAATATAATACAAGTATTTTCCCAACACAATAGCTCATTAACTTCGTTTATACGAGTACTACAATTCCTGCCGAAGAGAGCTATCATGCCGTAATAAAAGAGAAAAATAAAACATTATAGTTCAGGGCTGGAGCGCCAGATAATGGATCTATTTACGTATTTACACTCTGAAAATACTGTTAGAAAAGTGAGGCAAGAATTTAAAACAGTTTGACAGAACAATAGAACACGCAACTATTTTTGTTAGGGAATTAGGTCGACTGGAAACATAAAAGAAATTTGTTACTGCAACACTAACAAATTTTCGATGTCACATACGAAACTAAGGACTGGGTTAGAGGAAGGAAATCGTAGCGTGTGTCGCATTTTCAAAGTATAAACTACACTGTTTTAAAACTTATTTGTCTGTATGTTGCTGCTCAGGCCTCTAATCTTATTTGGGATTGAACATAGATGTCTATAGGTAGCAGTGGCCATTTGTCATCAAGTATACTGCATGCTCGCCTGTTATTCTAAACAATAAAAAAATGTGATAATATTAACAGGCAGCAGAGAGAACGAAAGTTATTCAGTCTTTATTTTAATTAATATGCGACAAACAGAAATTATAATTCGTCAGTTTCTAACCGACTTCAAAAATGAAGATGGTTCTCAATTTGTGTGTATTTTTTATTAGTGTTAGGTTAGACCGATAGCACCGACAGATAACATCGTGTGCATAAACTAGTGTTGAATAAAAACTTGTTTACTAAAGTTGAGCAATCGCAAGTTAAATAGGCGTGAACGGCGGGACGCTTTTCCCATTGATAAATCAACAGAGCGCGTGACAAATGAAGTACAGGTGTCACGGAACGTTCGGTTACAACAGCTGTGCCGAGTGTTTTGAATGAATTTCAAATACAATATTTTGCAAAATGATACTGTGTTTTTGTTTAGAGCTTAAATGATACTAAAAGACGATTTTGTCCATTTAATAATTCAACGATGTTATAATTTTATATACCAAGCCTAAAAACGTGAAATTCTTAGGGAATTAAAATAGTAACTCAAAAAATAATGTTGACATTCTTAATAACTACTTTTGTAATACTAATTCTTAGTTGTATTTGTTACATAAGAATGACTTTTTTATATAAAATACATCAACCTTTTTAAATAAAAGAAAATAGGCTTATTTGAAAATTAAGAATTATTATTATTATCATGACCTACGTGTTAAAAGATGTGAATTATAAAAAACCTTATACATACAACGATTGATCTTTCGCACAAAGCTTTTACAATAATACAATAGGTCTTATATTGTTATCACAAAAAAACCGCACCGAACCAAAAATTAAACAATTTCTCATTACATATTAATATACAGCAACCATATATCACAGAAAATTAAAAGGCCGTATCAGTATGTGAATGTGTGTTAGAGATAAGGTCGGTCGCCAGGAGGCATCAGTGACAAACGGGATGCGGGCAGACTTTCCAAACGCCGAGCCTTATCTGTGGTTCTGTGCGAAGACGCGAATTGTGCCGCAGGCTGTAGCCATGTTGTATAGTAATTTATCCGCGTCATGACTTTTCATGTAGAAAAGTAAGACAAATATTATGTTTCATGCTGTGAAAATCTTTGAATTATCTGTCTATGTTGGATCTAATTACATGAGTGTAAACTGCTAGAAACAAGTTCAATGGTAGTACCTTTGCGGTCGAACTGTAATGACTCTACAACATTTTGAACGAATTGTTATGTTGATATTGCGTTTAGTATGATACCGATAATTGTAACGAATTCATGTAAATAATGAAATATAGTATAATATGTGTAAAACACAAATCCTAAGTTACTTTACGTTATATAGTTCCATGACATTAACATCTTCTCTTTGTTCCTGTCTCCTTTGAGAACTCTATTTAAATACATATTGCAACCCAATCTAAGATTCACCGCACCGGCACAGCTGCAGTGCACTGATAACATGCCGTGACGCCTGCGTGTAATTTGTCACGCGCTCTGTTCTTCGGTACGTCAACGAACGTGTTTACCTTTGTCCCATCAAAGGCTGGTCGGAAGCCCCAGATTGACACTCGATTAATTTAAGAATTAGTTTTATGTACCATTTGTTTGTATTCGCAATGATAAATGCCAGCTATTTTTTTGTCAGAAATAAAAATATGTATATTATTGATTGTGCTAAATTGATACACATAAACAGTGTAGTTTTTGAGGAAAAAAAACAACAATTTAACTAATTTTAAATAAGAATTGTTGAAGAATGTTCTACACCAAATCACTGTTTTTTTGAGTACCTCTTTATTTAAATACATATTGGCAACCCAATGTAAGATCCACCGCGCCCTCACGACTGCAGTACAGTGATAACATGCCGTGACGCTTGCGTGTAATTTGTCACGCACTCCGTTCCTCGGCACGTCAGCGAACATGTTTACCTTTGTCCCTTCAAAGACTTGCCAGAAGCTCCGGATTGACACACTATTAGTTTGAAATGATACTAGTTTTATCTTTTATTTGTTTTGATTTATAAGTAGAATAGAGTTCTTCTAAGACACATTGCAAGGTAATAGTAATGTAATTTAAATTTGGTTGCGTTGCTTAGTTTAAATAACGTTCTATTCATTCATAACCGTTACATAATAGAATTCCTTGTATCGTGGGTGGCCCATTCCACTATGCGACATACAAATATGAACGCCTAAACATCTAAATCCAGAGCGTAGTACATAATGTCTGAAACTAGAGTTTATAAAAAGTAATAAATGAGAATTTGTCAACTACACACACATTTGAGAACATTATAAAGTTTTCTTTCTCTCTTTCTCCCTCTTTTTTAATGTAGGTATAGAAGTAGCAAACAAGAATGCGCTCCAGCTCGTGGTATAGTAGAACGCCTCAGATGACTATGACTCTCATACCACACTCTTCAAACCAGAAGGCAGCAGCGCTTAAAATTGGTGTCAATAGACAGAAATAGATTTTTCGGTGTGCCTACGGGCCACAAAAAGACTACCTTTATTTTTTATGCTCCCTCTCTTAGTCATAGTACGTGATCCTTAGAACAATTTTCACATATGATTACTACCAAGCTGATTTTTCATAAGTAGCTTCATTTTGACTATACGCCCAACTTGTTTCCTTACAACAATATTAGTAAATGGTATATAGTAGTATATAATAAAAATATTATTTTTACATCAAGTTGGAGGAAAAAGAATAAGATGAAATACCGGTCAATTTGTAGGACAATGTGTCTCTTAAATTAGATAAATATGAAGTATCTATTAGAAATAAAATCAGCTGGTTAGTAATTATTTTTCATGACCTTGTTAATAATACGACAAAATATTTTCTCGGTTTATTTAGATAATTATCTTGAAAATTAACAAAGAAAAATTCAGTTAGTAATATTTTTTTTTAATTCGTCAAATCAACATATCTCATCCTTGTTACCCCTAGTAGCTACCATTTACCAATATTGTTGTAAGGAAAAAAGTTGGGCGTCTAGGCAAAATGAAGCTACTCAGGAAAAATCCCATACTATAAGAGATTTAATGTGAACTAGAAATCTTGATTTTGAATTTTTTACCAAACAAATTGAATTGATGCTCAAGTTTGAATGCGACCTTAATTAAGGCCCTCAACTAGACACAAGTTAGTCCCAACAACTGAGAAAGGTTCTAATGCAATTCCAATGCAATTTTAAACAAACTTTAAATTTTTCAGTGTCTCTCCTTATTTATCTGTTCCGGTTATAAGTTCCGGCTCGAGCTGTACATAAAGTCTCTGTCAATGCGTTAATCTGTGCCGTACTCAACTCCGGCGTGTCGATGCGAACTCGTTAAATAAACCCCTCCACGATTCCAACGAGCTATCTATTTGTTAGACAAACTTACGAATACGATCCACTTGCGATGGATACTAGATGTTTCAACGTGATTGATGATTTTCAGCTCTCACAGCGACTGTTTAGGATTATATGTAGATGGTAGAACCCATTTTTTTTTTTAAAAAGACTTTATACATTCACAGCCCCACAGTAGGATTCCCTGTGTCCTGGGTGCCATGGACACACACAAGGCGAATACATAAACACCCAGACCCGGAACAGACATCTAAATTCATCATTCAGATTTCTGTCTGACCGGGGATTGAAGCCGGAACCCACTGCGTGTCAGAACGGTATGGTGACCGCTCCGCCACGCGGGTCGTTGTGGTTCAGGTCTGGCGGCACCACCTCCACGCCTATTTCTACCTAAATATAACAGTGTTTAACGCGGTTACGTATAGCTTTGTAAGGTGTTTTCCAGGAGAAATACTTTTCCGAGGTGTTCCAACTTAGTCTTCAAGGGTAGCAAAATATATATTTTTAAATGTTTTATATTTTTATGTCTTATTTAGATTATAGAAGCAACAATCGAGCATGCAGACCACTTGACGCTATGTGGTCACTGTCGCATGTGGATTTATCTGACATATAATCGACCCCCAGATAATTTTAGAATCTTACCTGAGGTCGGCCTGTGGCTGCATCTATCTGCTTTGCTATCTCTGATGATAACGTTGGAATGCTTCGGATAAATGTGTTTCCCTTACCATAGTCTTCAAGTCAGAAGACAGCAGCGCTTCTTATTATTATTAGGTTGAAATAGGCGTGGCGGTGGTACCTGCGGAGTTGTGCCACAAGGAATTCTACCACCTTCAATATGTGACTATGTATAAGATATACGACTATTGTTCGCCTCGTTACAAGCGAGCCGATTATTTTTCAATGCGCTGCCGTATTTTAAAACGCCTCCATTATGTATGCGGATTCTTTGCTCAGTCACATCTACAAGTCACCTTCGGATTTGCCGGTCAAACACCACTGCACCGCGGTGCCTACACATCGACCGGGGATCCTCGGCTAGGTACCTAACAAAAACGTTTGCAGTAATTGTCTAAGCTTTTGTTTATTATATGATGAAAGAAAACGAGCATGCAGTCCACCTGATACAAATTTGCGATGCAACCCAGATAAGACTAGAATTCTAACTGAGTTTGACCGCAGATGCGCTGGTATTCCTCTGAGGATTAATTTGGAATGGCTCGGATAAGTATGTCTCCTTTACTGTACGACACGACAGCTGCACTGAGCGCTGTTGTTATTAGGCAGAAATATGTGTGGTGGTATTGCCGCCGGAGTCAAACCACTAATGATTGTACCACTTTCAAAATTGCAAGCGAAGCATACTTTAGGTGGAACAAAACAAGAAACTCTATTAAGACCGTTAATTAAGGTAATAGGACCCCCATGTGGTTCGGTTCCGGAGGCACCCTGTCGCACCTATTTCTACTTAATACCAGCAGTATTTAACACGACTATATTTTGTTTGACTATACTATGTTTTGAAGGATGTGGGTATGGGAGAAATGTTTACCTGAGACATTCCAACCTAATGCTTGGGGGTAGCCACGCGTATATGACCGTCCTCAGGTAGTATTCTAATCTTAGATAACGTTGATGTCCGATATCCACGGGCTGCAGTGGACAGTTACCATCAGGTGGACTGCATGCTTGTTTGCTACTTCTGTAATTTATAAAGAAATATAAGTTCATTACGTAACAATGGGTCTATCGAAACGATTAGCAATTTGCTGATCTCATTATTTTCCATTTTGTAACAAATTTGTAAGATGTAAGTATCATTCAGTCGGTGGATTTATTTCCAATTGAACCCTTTGATGTGGTATTCCAGAAAATTCAGACAAGCCCAATATATGTGTAGAGTCCCTAAACCCATAAAAAATAGTAGAGCACCTACCATCTATTGGAGATGTTGATAGTCGGCTCGATATTAAAATGTTCGTTTTGCAAGTCAATGTCCAAGGTTTCACCCGGTGTCAACGATCGATGGAAGTTGACTCTATACCTAGAGAGGGGTTCATGGGAATTTTTTTTGAAAGCAAGTCATTATCATTGAAGGTGGTAGAACTTTCCGTGGATCAGGGTAGCGTCGTAGCTAGGGACTGGTTTAATTAGCACTTACCAGAGGGAAGTGTATGTTGCCAATTGCCTTCAATTGCTTTCAATGTACAGGGGGTACATTTTGCCGAACTATCGTTTAAGAACCATCAATATATAGGTATACATACATACAAGTCTATCGTAGTGAATCTGCAAAAGAAATGTGTTTGAAATAAGTCTCCAAAAAAGGATCATTATGATTTGCAAATTCGAGGGCGCAAAATTCAAATGTTGCTCAGAGCACACAAGACCATAGCAACAACGCTGCTGATGATGATCGACGTTGGTCGATGGGATCACCGCCATACTAATTCTTACCGTATATATAACAGCGGTGAAAGCTGTTTTTTTATATGATGGAGTAGCAATCGAGCATGCAGTCCACCTGATGGTAAGTGGCAACCGCCGCCCATGGACATTTGTGATCCACCCCAGATTACACCAGAATCCCAACTGAAGTCGACCACAGATGCGTTGCTACCCCTGAGGACTAAGTTGGAATGCCTCGTTAAGTT
>DWRA01004281.1:0-11029 GCA_018250295.1 Spathilepia clonius
TTGACATTTTTGTTAATTGTTTCTATCCAATGTATACCCAAAAATTTGCTAAATAAAGATTATTATTATTATTATTATTAAGTATAGACATATGTACACCTTGTATGAATTTGTACGTGTAGTTATTTTGAGGACCATTAAATACACAAATCAATGTACAATAATCAGACATACGTGCCTGGGGTTTGAACTTCAGACCCCTCGATTGAGACGCCATGATTCAACCACTAAGCTATCACAGCTTCCTTGATCAATCTACGTCAGTATACAAAATTGATCGAACATTTGGCAGTTGACAGTTGAAGCGTCCTTGCACATTATGTACGAGCTATTAGCTCGCTGACGCTCTACATCTCTTTGTGAGCTGCATTTAAACTCATTGTCGGCCAAAGTTATTAATTATCGTTTCTGGGAATTCAGGTTCCTACATTCATATTTTGGTCAATGGTGGAATATATGTGAATTTTGTAGTTATTGGTCCTATATTTAATATTAGCAGTATTCACATGAGCCTTAGGAGCTGCAACGAAGTCTTAGGTTTTTTTATACTCAGTTACTATCCGTTTACTTACTATTACTATTTATCGTTTGAAAAAAGCTTGTGTTTACGACCAGAATATTAAATTATAGGTAAAAATCAGTTTTGGGAGAAAGATTTTTTGAAATACTCTTTAAACTGTAATCCATTACCCCACATAATATTTCTATAGAAGTAAGAGTAGTATTTGCTAGGAATTCTTGGTCACAATGCTATGCCACATAGACCATTCGTATAAAAATGGGAATCCATACCCAACAGTGTGCTTACGACGGGTTTATATTAATTAAATGTTATAATTGTATTGAATACAATATTAAGGCTATTTATTTATTTTGACACACATAGTATTAACAACAATTGTAGAGAAAATATAGACGCACAATTTTTGCTTCTGTATCTGAACATGTATTTGGTATTACCACTTCAAATTCAGTATGAATACTGATCCAGCACATGCTCCATGAATACGTCATCGAAGTGGAAGAAGCGGAAGGGATACAATACACCAAGTTTATGCAGCGCGCATCAGCTAAAAGCAAAAGTTGAGGAACTAATGTATGTTGATACAGGAGTTCCCACTTCATCGCATTCAATTAATAATACATACTGCCACATCCAACTACGCTTCGCCGATTCCATTTCAACTGTTACAGAACAGTAAATTATATTCAGCCTAGAATAGACACAGCGTAATGAATCGAAACAATTTACACGCAGTGACACGTACCATTGATTGTGTGGATGCCATATCTAGTCCTGATACGTTTAATTCCATGCTCGAATGACGTTTATTATGTCAATTGAATGTACTATGCAAACATTGACCTACCAATTACTGTAGGTACGTTGTATCTACGCGCACAATCGCCCAAGCGAAGTACATGATACAAGTGCCAATGATCAAAATCCAGGGGTCATCATGTCTGTGATTAAGAAATAACTGACATTTCGTGGTATCTTTTATGTACCATATTATGTTTTTAATTATGACTCTGGGTGAATTCTGGATTTATTCGATTTGACTTTCTCAATAGGTATCGTTATAGTTAAAGGTGGAATAACCTCATGGGGTTCGATTCTAGAAGCACCACCGTCGCACATATATCTACCTAATTTAATCAGAGTTACGATCCTGTGATCCGTTTTGAAGAGGAATCCGTTTTGTAAGGGTGACATAGTTTTCTGAGACGTTTCAACTTAGTTCTCAGGAGTAGCAACGCGTCTGTGACCGAGCTCAGGTAGAACTCTAATCTTATCTGAGGTTGTTTATGACTATGGCCGACAGTTTTACATATTATCTGGTGGACTGCATGCTCGAATGCTACTTCCATCATATAGAAATAGGTATTTTACAATCCAAAAGTAGCAAGGGTTCCATAGTATTGTACACGCACAGCGCTGTGCTGGGGTTTATTTATAATAAGATGTTATTTGGTTGTAATGTGGATTGCCCTGGTATGCAGTATCTAATTTGTAGTACTGATAATAAACACAAGCAATCTCTAATAGAACGTATTTCTGGGTGACTGCTTAGAGTGGTTACAGATGTTCATTGAAGTCCTTTTGTAATACAGCAGTTTAAAGTTTATGGCACTGTACCTTCTTTCGGATATGTAGTTAAACGAATATTTTAATTGTTTTGTTCTATTGAAAATGTTTTTTAAAGTCTCTTAAAATGGGCTCATTTGAATAATTAACTATTGTGTGTTACATTATCTAAATAAGCTTTAACTAAATGAACATCGAAAATAAACCGCACAGTTACAGCTGGTACGAAAAAGCGTTGACCTTTCAATAGAAAATTGCCCTCAATATGCAAAATAAACCGTTTGAAATAGAGAATTGTGGGCTTGTTGAAAAACGGGAAAACAATTGAATACAGACACAACGTTCATACCGCATTTATTTCGAGCCCGAACGCCAATATGAAAAGTTCTGTATGGGAATTGATTAAACCTTCACGTTTTTGTAAACGGTCTGTACATGTCGTCCACGGATATTGTCAAAATATCCGAATTACCTACACATCTAGCTTATGTCGCACAATATCTAATTAGGTTGGCTAATCGAAAATCGTATATTTTGACAATTGCTATGATTCTTACCATTTTACAAGCTTGGTCGGAATAGAGGGTTAATAGGTAATTCTTATTTCGAAATAGAGAGTTAATAGGTAATTTTTTCCGTAGTTCTTTCTAGATGATTCTGGAAGCCACTACCACTTAACGATTCGAATATTGAAAATTACTATGATTCTTACTATGTTATAAGTTTATGTCTGAGGATGTACTTGGCAGTTGACAAAAATAATAGTGATATACTTATCGTTAATAGGTAATTCTTTCCGTCGTTCTTTCCAGATGATTCTGGAAATCACTTTACCTATTTCTGCTTATAACAGCAGTGTTAAGCGCTGCTGTGCTTTGAAGTGATAAGACAAAAACAGTTTTATACGGCATTTCAACTAAGCTTCAAGTCCCTGTTAGTCACACTGTATGTTACACAGGACCGTGTTTTATTTCGGGCAAGAGTAAATCGTGCAGGATTATCAGAATTTTGGTTTTAATCTTGTTTGTACACCTCTATGAAATTACATAAACTTACCGAGAATATGTTAGTCGCTGTGGCAGTATACATTCGCAGTACAACAGTAATCAATCTCATGTTAAAGAAGAAAACTTAGCGCTGCGGGGCAGAAACGCTGCACCTCAGCTGCTGATAAAATTCCAATGATATGAAAAGTCCTGAAATGCAAAGAAACACTTAGATGGACCAACTTTTGCGGTGATTGTCCAAACGGTATTGGAGTATAAATAATATAAATTTCAAGAATATATTCTACCATACTATCATTAATTAAAGCAATGATAGCCTAGTGGTTAAATTACGGCCTCTCAGTCGAGAAGTCCGAGGTTCAAACCCCAGGCACGCACCTCTGACTTTTCGAAGTTATGTGCGTATTATAAATTAATTAACACTTGATATAACGGTGAAGGGAAACATCGTGAGGAAACCTGCATACTTAAGAGTTCTTTTAAAAAATAAGTATGTGAAGTCTATCAATACGCACTGGGCCAGCGCGGTGGACTATGGCCTAACCTCTCTCACTCTGAGATGAGACCCGTGCCCAGCAATTTTATGTATTAAAAATTATACAATGGTTATATATAAAAATACATACTTTTTCAGACACTTAACTTTATTAACTTGTCTATTATAATGTCTATTGCTGTCCAATAAATAAAGGCGGAATATTTCATTATCTCAGCATAACTAGTTATGGTGCTAATGACGTCAGTAGTGCAGTGGTTAACAATGTTCTATGACAGATAATATCGTTGCACTGTTTGCAGTTCTGAACGGTTCTTATTAAAACTTGCGCATTCTACACGTGCTTGTTATTTCCGTGTGAAGATAATAAAATGAAAAGCGCTGCGTTCGAACGATATATCGTTTTGAAATGGAGATAAATTTGAAATAATGATACGTAGCGTTTTTCAGTTCGATAATTGTTATGTTTATCTATGGATTTTTACGCAATAATATTTTTTTAACTTAATGAAAGTAGAAATAAGTTCGAACGTCACATACAGGTACATTTGTTATATGTTGGTGTGTTGTTTTTTTGTTCTTATTGTACCGAGTGTGTTGTTGATGTTTGTGATAAGCGATTATCCATGTTAGAGGTCCCTGGATAAAAACTCCGGACTTTTGAAGAGTCCAACGGTGTTTCTCTCTAATATCAAGAATTATATACTCCTTGAGTACGTCTACGGTATCTATATGACATATGATTTTAGCGTATACTACATCACATGGTTATAGAAAATTTTAACAATTAATATGATTTTTATTTGGGCCCCTTAAGAGTCGAATTTTTAAAAATCTTCAAATTTCTTACGTTATATAAGAATATTTTTGTCAAAATATGATATTACTAGGAAATCGTATTCGTTGGTTTTTCTACTATTTGGTACTGAAGAGTTTTATCATAAAATGGGTAGTATAATAGCAAACACGTACATATAAATATCAACCTTCAGTGAACTAATTAATCGGATATGGTTTTGGGATTTCATTTGAATGTATTGTAAGGCGAAGTTCAGTGAATGTAATATTAATATATACAGTTGTCTATTGGTATGTAGTATGCAAATCTGAGCTCCTGAGCTGACGCAAATCCGCCGGAAGTCCATCCAGGCAGCAATAACGCATTCCACTCGCCTAGTTTAATCTTCTCCTAATCAGTAATCAGCCTGATAAGACGTTTGGTATTGCTAGTGCTTAAATTCAATCTTACTCTTTACTATTGTTAAATAAAAACTAATTCTTGAATAAAATAACAACGTTTAGTCTTTTTCAATACATATTTTTATTACCATTCCCGCCAAAACGTGAAAATATAACGATTATTGTTTTATTGCTTTTTTTTGTCAAAGTTTTAAAATCTTACCAGCCAGCACGACATAAATATAATTTACAATTATAAATTAGTATTAATATCCAAATAAAAGCACATAACTACTTCATATTTTTATCAATATCAAATAATTCAAATAGTTTTCTAACACTATGCTTTTATTGAAAATTACATTTTTGGGAAATAAAGTTATATATTCTTTTCCATTAAATCTTTGTATTATATTTTTGTATTTGAAGGAAGTAGCAGACGAGCATGTTCTGTATGAGATGGTTTGGCATGTTTGAAAGATGGACAACTGTAATCAATCACAGACATGATTAAAATCCTACTGAAGGTCGGTCACATATACATTGGTACCGCGGTGAACTAATTTGGAATAACGCGGATGTCTCCCTTTCAAACTAGAATAACAACGCTTAACATTAATGTCATAAGGCAGAAATAGACGTGTGGTGGTGCCGCTGAAGCAGAACCACAAAGGCTTTACCAACTTGTATGTAGAATTGAATTTGAAATGTATCTTTTACCCGAAATAATGCGCTAGTTTTAGTTCCTGAAAATAGGGAAGTTAGCAAATCTCCTAATCTGGCAACACCGATCTACCTGAAAATGAACGCCCCGTATTCCTAGAATGTTAATTATCAAATTCACTAACATAAAGAGGGATGAACCTTCGCTTGTCTCACATGTACTCGACGGTCGTTAAATTATACAAACTTTCGGGCTAAGTAATTTACTTAAAGCTGGCGAGATTCAATTTAACTAGTAGTTAAGATTTTGATAATAAATTGGGTTAGTGAGTTGCTCGCAATGGAATGATTTGCTAATCTGCAAACCGAAGTTAGTTGTAACTGGGTTACACAATAATTATTATTCTCAAGTAATAGTTGAATAGTTGTCTATTAGCTGTGAATACAAATTATTTAAAAAAAATTGAAGACAGTGGGGGTGGAAGCTTCCGTAATCGGAATCGATGTTTGTTATGGTTTCGGCAGTTAAAAATTGTATTCTATAGTAAGTCACTGAAAAGTAAATTTTTGCGCACGCTAAACTCAAATTAGTGTGTAATCGTACTGGCGTAAATGTCAATATTAATCCATTAATATCGTTATGTTCTTTTTTTCATCATTCGGTTACCACCGTATTTGTGCGGGATTCACGTCAATACGTCTAAAATTTATCTATATGTAATTAGAAAGACATACACAAACTAGAACGGCAAGACATCTAGTTAGGGTTTATTTTTATGATGTTATCAAATGTCCGTAAACACTTTTTTATTATTATTATAGTTAAGAAATATATAGTTATTAATTTAAAGTCAGATTTATTTTTAGAATTCCATAACTAATCATTATAAATGGAACCTTTACATTTTCATCTTGTTTGTGTATGTCTTTCTAAAATGTAAAGATTCTATTTATAAATATTAGTTACGGAATCCTAAAACTAAATCTGACTTTATATTGATGACTATTTATTTCTTAACATTAATAATAATAAAAAAGTGTTTACTAACATTTGATAACATCATAAAAAGAAACCCTAACTAGATTTCTTGCCTTTAATTATTCCACTTTCCGAATGCATTGTATACATACTCGTATGCCTTTGTACACTGTACCGTAATTGCATTTGCCATTGTTATTACACCGTTGATAATAATAAAATTAATATGTGTGGCTAGAATGAAATGCTTTCAAAGCATAGCTTAACTGAATCTTAAATTAAACGGGTTTTGTGTGCTATAATTACGTGAAGCAGGTGTTTCATTAGTTGTAGCGAACTCCGTGAGTGGCTCTCGGCTTACATTTTATTTAAACTTTTCCAATAAAGTAACTGTCTTTTTTCAGCACTTTGATTTGAAAGTAAAACATTTTTATTTTATTATGTACGAGTTTTGTACGGTGTAAGGCTAAGCTCTATTTCATTTTATTGTTCTTTATAGTTATTTGTGAAATGCCAAGATATGATATAAATATATAAATGGTATTTTTTCGTAAAATGCTAACTTCGTTCTGTACTTCGTGACGTCTTATGAAAAGTGGTTCGACCGGGAAGAACCACCGCTACATATATTAATGTGAAGTAACTCGTGATGCCGTCTTTCTTACATATGAGGCGATCATCTTAGTTCTGAGATGATGATTGTGATGTTCTTGGTTTCCAGTAGAACATATTGAGTCAGATAAATGTTAAATATCCGTGGGTGGCAGTGGAGCACTTACCATCGCATGGACTGAAGTTCGCTTGCTACTTTGGTATTATAAATATGCATGTATGTGTATTAAGTCGCATTTGAATCCGAATTTTTCTGTTATTTTTCTGGCTGGCAAATGCAATATTTTGTTTCCAAACAAGTTGGTGACACGAACGTAAAATTCGGCGTTCTCGTTTTCGTAACTACTATTGTCATGCTTCTTTTGTCTTCTCTAGTGTAGACTTGTTCTAACATACGTGGTACGCAGTTTTTGTAGTTATGTTAGCTTTAGTAAAAAGTAAAGTTCGTGAACCCATTATTGTCACGGCGGTATGGGTCTCCACTCAGAGTGAGAGCTGTTAGTTCACCAAATAAATGCGAATTTGTAGATTTGTATCATTGATTACAAATATTGCAGTTATCTAAGTTTAACGATGGTATATCTATATAAGTTATTCTTGAAATTCTCTTGTGATAGTCAATACAGTAGGTCGGAAATCACTTACCAATCACAGAAAAGTATTAAATTTGAATAAATATCAAAAAATATGTAACCGTAATTGATATGTTCTGCGATACAAGTTATTAATTTCATACACAAAAGCTGTATGTATTCATTAACAGCAAATAGGGACGTGTGAAGGCTGAACAATGCACATGTCAAAGTCAGTATCCGGTGCCCGCAACTATAAGCAGCAGAGCATGGAACAGACTTATATTCATTTTATTTTCGTACTACCGTAGTATCAATTTTGTATGTTATTACAAGAAGTTCTACTTAAAACAGTAAGTAACACTAGATACTTTTGAACTGAGTCGTTGTTTTTTTCATGATGGAAGTAGCAAGCGAGCATGCAATTCATTTGATGGTAAGTGGCCAAAACCGCTCGTCTATATCTGTAATCGATCCCAAATAATTTTAATGATATTAGAGTAGCAATTGAGATAGCAGTCTGTCTGATAGTAAATAGTCATTGTCGCTCGTGGACATTTGTATCCAACTCTATACATACAAGATGTTCTATTGGAAACCGATAGATGCATTGCCACTTATGAGGACTAAGACGGTGAAACGGTATACATGAGACCATATCCTTTCAACTATCTTCCAAAATATTAATACAAAACAGTGCCTAGCATGTGGTGTACCCAGAGTTTATACTATAATTTAAGTTTTTTTTTAATAATGGAAGCAATAAACGAGTACGCAGTCTATTTGGTATTGAATGACCACTGAATTCAAACCATTCTGTAATAGACTTTAAATAGAACAGAACTCTAACTAGAACTTGATCGATAACAAATTCGTTGCTGTCCCTAGCGACTGTCTCACCATTGGGTTGTGTTGTGTTGATACAATCATAGTAATGTCAACATACAACATCTTAACTAGAATATAACAAGTTTATGTCACTGCTAGTACCTACTAGCTACTTACTAGTTTTCTACCTAGAAACCAGTGTAGCAGCCGAACTTCAAAGTATTCACTTTCGAGTGCAGAATCTTCAAATAATGATACAATGCACTTTTGATTTGTGCCAGTTAATATTCACGTCAGTGTATTTTACTTCACAAAATCAATTCATAAAATCTGTAAGGGCACACATGCAAGCCTATGAAATAAAACTCATATCGA
Organism: Spathilepia clonius; assembly: GCA_018250295.1. Taxonomy (NCBI): domain Eukaryota; kingdom Metazoa; phylum Arthropoda; class Insecta; order Lepidoptera; family Hesperiidae; genus Spathilepia; species Spathilepia clonius. The sequence continues at coordinate 8,801 of DWRA01004281.1, forward strand.
AAAATAATAAAGATTTTTATGAAGAGTTTCTCATCAAAGGAATATCGCTTACATACATTTATTCAATGTTTGACTGAACGGTCAAAGCTATAGCATTCGAATTTTACGTTCGAATACCCAACTTATATGTGCGAGTAAATATTATAAGTACAAACTGAATACGTCGTCTGTTTGCAGAGACTTCGGAGGAAAGGAAAAGAAAAATAAATAAGTAATAAATTTCGAATGTTTTTTCCGTCCAATTTCGCAGTTGTAAATGCCGAAATAAATTTAATTTTGAGTATTTTGTGTTGGAATTTAATTTTGTAATTCATTCAGATAGAGATTTAAGCTTTTATAATATTTACGAATAATTAAGTTGTCGTCTCTTTGACTGCCTGAAAGTTGACTGGCAGAAAATGCTTATAGCATCAAGCCCGCATTTGTTGCTAAATAAGGAACTACTTAGAATACATCATTGTAAGGTTCATAAAGCAAAAATAAATAAAATAAGTTATTGTACTTTTCATTTCATATTTAACTCGAGGTTTTGCAAAAAAGTTGTAGTGGAGCGCAAATTGCTGGGACATTAAATTTTGAGCAAAAAAGTAAAATAATGATGTTCCAATAGCGCGAAACGTTTATACTTAACAAAAGAGGAATTGTGTCCGTAAAAATGAAACGCGAGAAAAAGTCGCTTTAAGTTAACAATGAATGCAACGATGAATATCTTGAGCATTAATTGCTTTACTGTTTGCTGAGCACACTTCACAGTGTTAATGACTGTTTGATATAGTTCAAACTGTAGTCTGTATTTACCCTGCAGTAGTTACGTTGTTTTTCAACCGATTGTCAACACTAGCTTGTAATTTTAAAGGTGTGTATGTTTTTACCTGCCGCACTATACATATGGTACTGTGTAGGTTTTCAACGGTGGAATAAAGGCCGATAGAAATCACATTGACACACCGGCCTGCCAAAATTGAAAACTACCGCTGTATTTTTACAGCTTTGTACACTATAGTTATATACGCTGTGGAATTGTCGCAAACGTAACATCTGACTTACGGTAGATTAGTATAACAAATTTAAAAGGACTAGTGGTTAGAAATTTGGCTTTATAATCAAGGAGTCTGAGGTTCGAATCCCAGGCACCACCAAGGTTTTCAAAGCTATATGCGTATTAGAAATTAATGAATAATCACCTGTTTAACGGTGAAGCAAATGATCATTAGGAAATCGGTATGAATGAGTTCTTAAAAAGCTTGGAACGCATGTGAAGTTTACCAACTGGCAATTAGTCAGCGCGGTGCACTATGGCCTAAACCCCTTTGATAGGAGACCCGTGCGCAGAAGTAGAACAGTGATGAGTTCACGACGACAATAACAAATTAGTATTTCTTTCGAGCTAAGTTTCGTTTAATTATATTTACTTATAATCAATAAATGAACTCTAAGACTGAGCTCTAAAACTCTAAAATTATAAATTGAGAAGTTTAATATACTTTACACCATTCCACTCCGGAGGCACCACCGCCACACTTTTTTCAGCAGTATAGTTGCAGGGTGTGGTTAGGGAGACATTTAATCTTGTGGATCCCAACTAATAAGTTGAAAGTCAAAGGTAGCAATGCATCTCAGGCCGACTTTAGGTTAGACTCTAATCTTATCTGTGATTGATTACAGATATCTATGTGCAGCAATAGCTACTTACCATCAGGTGCACTGCATTCACGTTTGCAACTACTACAGCATAAAAAATATAGGTGTCAATGTAATTATGAGTTATGAACCAGTAAGGAAATTTCTGTCAAAGTTAGTAAGACTCACGTTTATTGAATATAAAATGCTATCTGTATTTGTAAAAATCAATTGCTGGTCGTTAATCTCGCTGGAACTCGAGAACGGCTGGACCGATATGACTAATTTTGGTTTTGAATTATTTGTGGAAGTCCCGGGAAGTATTAAAAGGTGAGTAAATATGAAAAAAAATGCTAAGAATATAGTAAAAACAACAATTTCGTTTTCCGAATTTAGTTATTGAACATAAGCACTTTATTTAATTCTAAGGCTATTTATTTCACCGGGTCAGCTAGTTATAAATATAATTTTTAATAGTGAACGGCATCTGGCAATGATTCTACGGTATTTTGTTTCGTAGAATCCACCTGTCCTGACTGAAGTGGTCGTCCTATGCCGCGGCGGTGATTTCGCCGCATGGCGCAGGGTCTACGGGCCTCGAGGGGTCCC
>DWRA01004282.1:0-11027 GCA_018250295.1 Spathilepia clonius
GTAAAATCTTGACGTTCAAAAAGAATTCTGTAAAGGATCTACTTTGAATAAAATATTTTGATTTTGATTTTGAATTAAAATCTAGCACTGGTCGGCGTGATGGGCAATTTCATAAACACGAGAGAGTAAAATATGTAATAAAGATAATGTTTTTAAACTCTGTTATTGTCTCTTCTATTTAATACTTCATTAATTTCTGATTCTAGATTAGGACTATATATAGAACTGCATAAGATTTGTGACAATATTATATGGCATTTTACACAATGGTTCAACTGTTAATTCTAAAACTATACTCAGACAGCGAAACTTAACTTGAAACTTTGATCAGAGAGAACATTTATTGAGATAACGTTATTTTTCAAAAACAGAACGCAAGCGCAAATCCATTTCGTAAATTCTAAATAAACAATCAGAAATATTATGTCCAGTTCCAATGGACCACACGCCACGTTCACAAAACACTAAGGTTACCACAAAAAATCTCATCAGGACTAAATAGAGCTGACATATCGACGGTAATCTGACGAAAAGCACAGCCCTCAAATCAAACAGAGCTGGCCCCGCCCCTGGGCTTTGGATACAATTAGGACTTGAAAGACACCGACTGGGGAGGCTAATCACCAGCCAACCTTCTCAGGGATAAAATTGATGCCGAACAAATACTCTTTAAGGATCTGGGAACATCATCCACCACCGACAGCGAGTAAGTGATAAGTGATAAAATAAGTCTGAAATGAATGTTAAAACTATATGTACAAATAAAGTCGTTGTGTTTTGTAATTTTAGAATAGTTATCATCATTCTGAGCGTATTTTTATTAAACTAAATCAGGTTTTTAAAACAATTGAAATCTGGTTGAAATGCGGTAAAAAAAGTCGGTTCTAAATCATCTGATTCTCAATTTATTGGTCTTAGACCAACCTATAAAGATCGACATCGACTACAAGATCAATTTTGACGAAACATTCATAGAAATATAACGGATAATACAAAGAGACGGAAAATAAAAAAAAATGCATAGAATTTTTTTAATTCATTTCTGCTTTAAATTGTCCTGGCATCGTCGCCTTAATCGCCGATGTTACAACAAGTGCTCTACATAGGTCAATCCAATAAAAACAATAATTGAGATGAGATAAAAACACGTAACACAATGACATAAGGTGCATCTCCGACAAAGTTTTGCAAAATATGGAGCGGCGTTGAACAAACACTTCGGCGAGATAATTACAAGGTGTGATGGTGGAGACTGCAAATAGTGTTGCTGGGTGGAGCGGGACCACCTGGGTGGCATCAGGGATTCCCGACCTATTGCTAATTGGTTTTGTTTTTGCGATATTGAAGTAGCAAAACATATTTTTTATAACATTGGAGTAGCAAATAAGTTTGCAGTCTATCTGGTGGTAGATGATCATTACCACCCATAGACAACAAAGATGCATTACAGTTTTTAAGGATTAAGATGGTGTCCTCACGTCCACACCCTTCCAACAAAACATAGAACTGCTTTATTTCTACCACTTTCGAACCTGATTGATAAGAAGTAAAGTGAAATCTAAGCAATCTGACTGCCTCGGTGACAACAAGGTACATTGCCAAAAATGTTGTAACACTACTAATGACTAATTATGAATGTTTCACATGAGTATCTCTGCCTACTTTGATATACAGGTTTAGTACGTCCAAGGCGTGCCCAGCTACTGTTAATAATGTTTATCGATATTCGTAATTAATTCAAACCTCACAAACAGCTATAAAAATATTATGTTAACTACAACCACACATAAGTCGATCATTTACAACGGAAGTAAGGAAACGATCATACACTCTGAACACTGCAGCTTCCTTTATATACCTAATAGAAAAGTAAGAAACGAGTATACAGTCTACCTAATTCTAAGTGGCTAGTGTCGCCCATTGACATTTGTAATTCCCACATGAAATTAAAGTCCTACCTGAGGTCGGCCGAAATCGCGTTACTGGCTTTGGGGACTAAGATGAAACGCCTCAAGTTAGTTAAATATTAGTTTTAATATTAATCGCATTATTAATAGCTAAGTCAACCGTTATTGATAAGAATTCTTATAAACTAAGAAATTCCTCTAAGAGGTACTTAATAAATCTCCCATCAGATTACCACCTAAAATCTCCCATCTCAGACACACTCCCTCTACGGACTGCAGAATCGGAATAGACCAACCTACGATAACATCCCGTGACGTCACGTCCTGCGCTGTTTCCGCTCAGCTGACTGTCGGTCTGTCTGTCACGTACAACACAATGGCAGTGAAAGTCAAATAATGCGTTAGTCATACCGTACCGACTGAAATAGATGAACCTTTGGGATGTGGCGAATTTATAAAAATAGCAAAGCCGGATTCAACCTTCTTACGCGGTTTTATAAAAGTTACATGTTCAAATATATGCTTTGTTCTAGCCAGATAAAGTTTCGCTATGTAATGAGTGTCATAAACACAAACACAAACAAACAAGAACGCCAGAACCAAAACAGAAAAGAGATAAAAATAAGTGGTAACAAAACAATTATGGCTTAAAGTTCATAACTACTGCTGCAAACTGTCTTCGTCTTGCAGGTCGACCATCAGTTTAATAAATTCGTCCTTCGCAATCGTCAGATTATGACAAAACAACGTCTAGAAGATAAAGATGAACCATATATATCTTAATCTGACGCACTGGAGGACTTTCTACAAATACTATAAATCACTCGATTTAATAATATTAGGAAGAGCTTTTAATTTTTTAACCGACTTCCGTCTACTAATTAAGAGGTTATCTATTCGTCTCATTTATTTTTTACCTATTATAAATTCAAAACAATATCGACAGTCAATATCGCAATTAAATGTTTTGAATAGGCAGAGGGTAATCAAAAGCTTAAACAGGTGGGTGGTGCAGTAATCAGTGGTGTTTTTCGGTGATACTGCATGGATCCTGGCTAAATTAAATATGAGGTGACTATCTTAGTCCTTAGGAGTGGCAACGCGTCTGTAATCTGCTTCAAACAGGACCTCTGTTCTATAGACAGCTGGTTAAAGATGCCCGATGGCGTCAGTGACCACCTCGTTTCAGATGTATATGTCCGTATGCTACTACAAACGTAACTTCAAAAGTAAATTATTCAGCAAAATTCTCGTATTTCCCGTCAATGTACAACAACTTTATTTAATTGAATTATCCTTAGTGGCGCTATTCTCAAGGCGTCAGCAAAACGAATAATAAGAATAAGGAGACGATAATTCACAATGGAGGCGACGGAGAAAAAACCGACGGAGTCTGATTAAAATCTATAGGAGTATTAACAATAACGCATAAATAACGCACGTGGTCTTAGTCAACGTCTACAGCGACCTCTGGATTTTTTGAAAAAAAACAGCAAATACTCTATCCAAAATTGTAGACAACAAAATCTTATTATAGTTGGAAATTAATAGAATACCTACCGGATACCTTTTAAATCATTGTAGACTTGAATACAAAAATCCTCGTAAAGTTTTTCTATACTGATAGTGTTAGATAAAAATATCTGACATCATCTTTCCTATCAGCGCAAACACAGATCTATGTCGTAATAATCTATCTCTATGTTTAATTGTCTGTGTATTTTTATGTAAAATTTTATAGAGGGTTTTACACGAATGACACATGTTATTTCGAGCAAATCTTACAACTCTACTATTAATCAGGGTAGCTAAGGTGAAATACAAAAAAAAGATAGTTCTCTAATCAAAAATCTAATTTTGAAAACCCAAGAATGTATAAAAAAGATTTCCATAGATTTTCTGTACGAAAATCCATAGACATTTCAGCATCAGGCATGCAGCAGGAGGTCATCGATACTGATTCGTCGGATCCAACCAAGTAACCTTGATTTTACGATCACGGATTAAATCGTTTCGCATATACGTTCTCTATGCGCGAAACACGCATAAAATCTCTATTGAATAATATAGCAGTATTTAAACAAAATAACATCTCTATATACATATTTTAAAAGTTGTAACCATCGCCACGCCCAGTATTGATTAATTACAGAATTATTAAGCGCTTCTATATTCTGATTTGAAGGGACTTATAAGAGAGAGACACAAAACTTGCATATAGTCCCCAGGCATCATCATATGGTCTACATGCTGGTTTTAATTTTCATTTAGATTCTTTTTGAACGTTGGTGATAACATCTCTATATCGATATGTATAATCTTGTGATTAAAGTCCGCGTATAAAACAGTAGTAAGTGTATAACTTGAGCCAGTATGGGCGGAACATGAGTCAGAGAGCGTCTGCGCGCCCAGACGGCCAGCTATGTGGAAGTTCTAGTTCGTAACCCCAAAGCATTCGTGGTCGGAATCGATAATCGTAATCGTTTCCACTTCCCATACATTCATTTGATATCTCGTTAACACTTCTGGTCAAAATTACATATAACGATTATATTAAAAAAATACTAGAAAAACTATACGAGACGAATAGATAAACCCATTCCTTTGGAAAGTCGGATCATAAAACAGTATATCTAACAATTTTTCTACCTTCTGGTGCAAATTACTTTAATCGAGATAATCGATTTGTTTTGTTATGTATAGTTATCATTTATAAATAGAATACCTTCTTTTTAGGAACGTATTTGGAAATGACACTAACATATATCTATTCGTTCAAACGAATTTTAGAAACAATTGAATCGATTTTATCTTATTTATTTACTTATAAAAGTTTTGGTTGACTACAAAAAAAATTTCAAAACTGCCGTATTGTGGTTTAAAGTACCAATTTTAAGTCATCGCTGTGCCTAGTACCTTCCAATCTTAGAGTCCAAAGTTCAAATCTTAAAAGTGCTCTTCTAAGCTTTTCTTCTTCTTCTTTTCTTCTTTCTTTTCTAAGTTTCTAGGCTTCTAAGTTATGCGATTACAGCGAAGAAAAAATATCTCGAGAAAGATTAATAGTGAGAAAGTGCTTAAAAAAAGTTGCAGGCTGCTGTTATTAAACAGAAGATGTATTGATGGTGCCTCCGGAGTCGTACCACAAAGCGTTCACCTTCAAATATAAAAACTCATATAGAGCTTCCGTTAGTTAAAAACAACTCTAATCATTATCATTTTCATTAAATGGACTGCATTACCATCAGCCACTTGACATTATTTAAAAGAAAGCTTCAATCGTGCAATTGATTGGACGTCTATTTTTAAAGGTTTTAACCTAATCGATATTTTCAAGTTCAATTCGCGCATTACCAAACAGCTTGATCGATTGAAGCCTCGTGACTGATAGTGATGCAACCAGGCATTATATCGACATTAGAACACGGTGAAGTCGCCTTTGCTTTGATTATTTCCATGTTCTATCTTGAAATCACGGTCACAACGGATAAGATGAAGCGACTAGGCAATGTATGTGAAAAAAAATCAGTAAAGTACTAGCCTTTTATATCAGATGAGGTATTTAGAGAGAAATCCTTCTATTTAAAGATGGCCTATCCAACAGTTCTAGTGGCTGATAGACAAATGCTATTTTTTGAAAAGTGTAGTTAGTTTACAATAGTAGCAAGGTACTTTCATTGCGTAAGTTAAGAAGGGCTCAAGACTGTTCAAGCTTCGTTGCAGACGCAATTTCAATAGAACAAATTTGAAATATTTAATTCGCAACATAGATGATTCTGCCTGTACATATAGTAAATAAAAATATACATAATTACAAAACAGACAAAGTAACCCCGTATATAGTTCTTGTTGGATATCAGAGTTTATCTCGAGATGTTAAACAATTTACGAATTCGTGTAGCCAATTGCCAAATAGGCTATTTAGAGCTAAGTTATTACATTAAAACATCTCGGTATAAGTTACATAAATTTACCATAAAACACCACCCTTGGACTCGCTCCAAATGAATAGTTCCGACACTAATACTTTCCTTGTGATATCCATAAAATCGTTAATGCAAAAAATAGACGTACACAACGCAAAAGTTGTTAAATTATTGTTGGTTATGAAAATAATGTACATAAAACCATTTTTGCTACTATGACTGAAACAGATTTAAGTGTATAGGTAATTTTACTGACTGAGTGTACGACATTTAAATCATATTTCAGTACTTTCAAGTACATTCAAAAGCAAATATATTTCTAGGAGTTGTCCTAGAAATATAATGCGTGTTGATCCAAGACTGTTTGCAAAAATATAAAGTAAGATACAATATTTTATTTATTTACGCAAGCGATATTTATTCACGTGGATCAAAGCAAAGTAAATTCACAAACATTGCCCAAGTCAAAAATTCGAGAAGTACAAAGGGCGCGTGGCCTTCTAGGAAGGTGGCTACGTGTTCGGGCGCAGACGTACGTTTACCTCGCCAACGAAAAAAATCTCAAAACCTTGCCATTGATACGTACATTTTCCTGCTAAAAGGCTTTATACGCAAATGTTATTGACTCAGCGTCGAGTTGAAAATTTTTGTGATGTCGTTGGTGGCGTTGGTCCAATAATAGTGGTGTGGAGACTTCCCGCAACTCATCAAGATACGGCGCCAGGGAATTCTTCAGAATCGTTATCGAAGTTTTATCAACATCTAGTACATATACGGGTTATTGTGTTGATGTAGCAAAAGAGGTTGCAGTCCGCCTGATGGTAAGTGCCTACAACCGCCTATGGACATCTCTGGTCAACACTAGAAAAAATTAGAGTCCTACCTGAGGTCGACCACAGATGCGTTGCTACCCCTGAGAACTAAGTTTTAACCCCTCGAATAAGTAAGTCTTCCTGACCACACCCTTCAAACCAGAATACAGCAGCGCTTAACACTATATGCTTTTATGCAAACATAGGTGTGGCGGTGGTGCCGCCGAAGTTAAAACACAATGGGTTCTACCACCTTTACAGTATCAATATTCGAGCAGTCTGACATCCTTTTTACTTAGTCGGGCTCTTTCTTTATGACTGTGTCGTATTCATTATAAGAGAAAATATTAGTATAAAATTTTGCAAATATCCATAGTTAGGTTTTCCTCCACGCGCAAAGATAGGAATGCATGATTCAGTTCAAGTTCTAAAACAAACGGACAGATGGCTTGTAAGGGATTCCTCGTGTATGACGTGTGTAGGCTTAATACACAATAGTGTTTGCACCTTCACACACGCATTCGCACCAAAGACCAAAGTACCCAAGAACATGAGATTTACCGGTGAAAATTTCTAAAATATTTATTCAATAAATATTTAAGTTCGAAATAGCTACATTTCCTGTCTTTTCTGTCATTGTATACAAAAACCGCCATTTTAAGTTACAATTAAATAATAAACTCGGATATTTGGACAAAACGAACGCCATTATACTCTTGATTATCTATTTGCTGTATCGTATTCTTGACTATAAAAGATAAATACGAAATATTTAATATATTGTAAAGATATTTTTAATAAATATTTAAAATATACTCAAGACAGCTTTGTTGCCTCCAAGATTTACAAAAAACCTAACAAGTAACTACCTAACAATAATTTGATCTACTCTTTTCCCGCGCGAATGCTCTCATTATTTAGAATACCTTTTAAAGTGTCATGAATACGGCTATAGTAATAACCAGACTATGCAGTCTTTTAACTGTTTTAAAGCTACAATATAATATTTTTTATTTCAAACAACTAAAATAAATACAAAATCATATGGTTGTGAATAGAAAAATAACAAAAATTTTAAACCATAGACAATATCGAGCTTACATATTTAAAAACTGATTATGAAATACAGAATGCATAGTCTTTTAACTTTTTTAAAACTATAATATTTTTTATTTTAATATTCAACTAAAATAAATACAAAATTATATTGTTGCGGATAAAAAATAACAAAATTTTTAAACCATAGACAATATCGAGATTACGTATTTAAAAACTGATTATGAAATACCATCGTCGGGAGGTACTGTACATCGTTATATGAAATGCCTTAACGTCACTAACTTACCGTATGTCGGTGTGAAATGGATTAATGTCGCAGTAGGAAGTAAAAAGCAGGTGAAGGTTATATTAAAGCTGGTAACCTTGTTGAAGTTGACACTATGAATATAGAAAAATAATAAATGTTTGTGGATAAAATATTTTAACTGATTTCTGCTAGATATCTTACACTTTTACTTATCATCACCATATTATAATTCTGCCTGGCCTTTTCTTTTACCAAAAATATTATTTTTTATTTTTTTATTGGACATTTTTAAGTTGACAAGGATTTGATAGGTTGGCCTAATACACGGAAGTAATTTTAATATAAAAAAATGTATTTACTTCATACTAGACTTAAAGATAACATAACTTTAATGCTCAAATGTTATGAATACAAATTAGTATATGTATAATTAGCAATATAATATTACGTTCAATATTTTTGTATTCTACTACGTTTGGCACAAAATATGCCTCCATTTGAGACCCTATAAACACGTTTAAAGACTTGTTCATAGACCAGTCCGTTTTATATTCTATGCATCTTTTTTAACACCACGATCAATTCAATTAATGGCATATATAAAGGAAATACAGTACTGCATGTGTGGCGTATTTCCCGGGCATCTAATAAGCCGTCAAACGAAATACGATTATGTGTGCGGAACTTAAGAATATTTGCATAACCGCGTGTCGTGATCACACATGTAAAGGAACTTACGCACTATCCATCATTATTGTCTAGACATCCTAATTGTCTTATTTTTATAGATTAGCTGTAAATAAATAGTGTACAATGTATATTTACCTAAAATGGACACTCTTCAATTTATGTGTGAGGCAGTGAGTAATAAAATCGAACTGTGCGTTATATGTATACTATATCAATATTTTTTTTTTATAAATTTTTTTTAATATATAATGGAGTAGCAAACGAACATGCCGTCCATCTGATGGTAAGTGGCAACTGCCGCCCACGAACATTTGTGATCCGCCCCAGATAAGACTAGAATCCCAAGTGAAGTCGATCACACACGCGTTGCTACCCCTGAGGACTAAGTTGGAATGCCAACCAGGTGGAAACCAGAACACAGCAGTGCTTAACACTGCTGTTATTAAGCACAAATAAGTGTGGCGGTGGTGCCGCCGGAGTCGAACTACAAAGGGTTTTACAACCTTTCAATGACTGATTGATGCCTTATTATCAATAAATGCATTTTTTTAAGAACACGCTGTATAACGTCGCGAACGGGCAGCCAGCCAGTGCGCACTCCACTTAACACTAGATGTCGTTACCCCCATGCCCATCGCCGGAACAATCGCCGACCTTCTGGGTCCTTGTCTGTTTATGGAGGCCTGCTTCTTGCGGCCCGGAATTAATCACCACCATAATTGTCGGGACAGAAAAATGTATTGGTTTTTTATTGATGTCGTTTCGATGTATTGCTGTTAGGATTATTAATAGGTATTTATTGCATGGCGAACAAGCAGTCCACCTAATTAGTGGGTACTGCTGCCCATGGAAATCTGCAACCAGCCACACATAATGTTAGAGTTCTACCTGAAGTAGAACTAGGGTAGTAGTACCCTCTGGTAGAATGTTCCCTTACCACACTCTTGTAACCAGGACGTAGCAGCGCTTATTACTGCTGTTATTAGTTAGAAATAGTTGCGGCGTTGATGCCGCCTGAGTCGGACCACATAGGATTCTACCATCTTGTAAAATGTTATATAATTATTATAATCTCTCTATAATATCTATAGCGCTAATGCTTTCTACAGCCTATAGCCTATAGCCATAGGTGCGAACGACACACAAATACTCGAGTCTAGAATAGCTGTGTTAAGTGCTGCTATCTTCTTTTTTGAAGGGTGTGGTAAGGGAGACTAACTTATCAGAGGCATTCCAACTTAGTCCTCAGGGGTAGCAACGCATCTATGGTCGACTTCAGGTAGGATTCTAGTCTTATGTGGGGTGTATTACAAATGTACATGGGCGGCAGTTGCCACTTACCATCAGGTGGACTAATCATTTGCTACTCCATCATATAAAAAATAAAAATACTTCTCATCCGACATGAAATTCATGCTAATTATTGTCCACAGTGTGAAGAAGCGATGTCAGCGGGCGACATGTGCGTGTCGGCGGCGCGCGCGGGGCCGGCTGCGCGCTGGCACCCCGCCTGCTTCACCTGCTCCGGCTGCCAGGAGCTGCTCGTAGACCTGGTCTACTTCTGGAAGGATGGCCGGCTCTACTGCGGGCGACATCACGCCGAGACCTTGAAGCCACGGTGCTCTGCGTGTGATGAAGTGAGTTCATGTTATATTATTATCAAATAGTTTATTTGTCCTACTTTAAATGCATTTGTGATCTACACCAGATTAAAAAAAATGAGTACTAAATAAAATAAAATAAAATAAATATGAAAATAAAACTATTATTATACGGGATCCCCCCGCTAATAAGAAACCAGGGGTTAATGTACTTAAAAAAATTTGAACAACAATTAATAAAAATCTGCCAATTATGAGTCGGGTTCTTAAGTTTAATAAGGCCACTGTCCTACAGCTGGGCCACGTTAAGTATAGGAAAGATATACACCCTCTAGCCGTTTGACACACACTTTTGATAATATCAAGAGAACATCAGGTACGAAGGTTATCTTATGATGTTTTCCTTCTTCGTGTTCGGAATTCAATATCTGGGCAGGCTACGAATGGACGTTATTATGATGCTTATATGTCCACCTAGCAAACTTATCACCCTTGATGATTTTAGAAATAACAGTCAAAAAGCATTTAGGACAATTTCCTCCCCTTGTGCACGTATTAGCCGCTCTGTCGCCTCAACCACCCTCGAGTGAAGGGTTCCGCGATGGTATCTGGAGGGCGGATATTGGCGATGTTACTCAGTTCCGTAGCAATTAACTGGGGTGTCAACCACCATGGTTACAATTTGTTCATTTCCATTATGTCATAAGTTTTTAAAGGTGGTAGAATCCTTTGTAGTTCGACTCCGGCGGCACCACGGCCACACTTATTTCTGCCTAATAACAGCAATG